>VYZW01003592.1:6012-30948 GCA_013401315.1 Balaeniceps rex | reverse complement strand
CCCACTGCTTAACAGATGTCCAAAAATTCCTGGTGGATTGTTTTCGTACTAAACGCCGGGACCAGCAGCAGAAGCCCCTCTACCACCACTTCACCACTGCTATTAACACAGAAAACATCCGGCTAGTTTTCCGTGATGTCAAGGATACCATCCTTCACGACAACCTCAAGCAGCTTATGTTACAGTGATGTGCAAAAAGACATTTTTATTTGAGTAACTCTTGTGTGTTGTTTTTTTTTAACTAGGAGTTTACAGCAGGAGTAGGGAAATCCAGATCCTGTCAGACTTCTTGATATGTGGCTAAAAGCTGCTGCTGAACACATTATTGCCAATTTCTGCAGAAATTCAGGCTTAATCTCTTCCAGTGTAGCTTCAAGTTGACTAAAGTTGTAATTTTATAGCAGACCTATGTCCAAGTTACCTGTAAAGTGATAAATTTGACCTTTTGAGAATGTGTATATTATCCTAGAAAATTAATTCCACCTTCAGAATTCCAAGTCCAGNGGGCACATTGTTACCGTTGCCACGTGATTAAAAAAAAATAAAAAATACTTCTTGTCCAGAAATCCTCATACACCACACAGCATACTACAAAATGAGAGTAAGCTTGTGGGCTTGTGTTTTAAAAAGTAGTGCCGCTACCAAGTTTCCCCCGGACTGTAGTGTCACGTAGGCAGTTCAGCTTGCCACTTTGCCCCATGGAACCGGCCAATTCCTGTGGATCATGATGCTGGCCAATACTTTCTTAAATGAATTTTTGTTAACATACTGCACATGCGGCAAGCGGTGTGACGTAATATTCTCACTGCTTGGAGCTAGAACATAGGAAAGCTGCCTGTCTTCTGAACTTAGCCTTTTATTTACTGTGATTGTAGGTTGTATTAACATCTCTGTACCTCGTTCTCCTGTCAGTAGAAGGGGAATAGTGTATTTTTGTTTAGTTAGGTGCTTTGAAAGACCTCTATTTTTTTATGTCATCCAATGAGTAGTCATAGATGAGTCTGCAATTTCTGCAATAAGGCACTATTTTGGGAGGAAGGAATTCTGAAAAGAGCTTGGGAGAAGTCACAGTGCATAATCTAAACATAAAGTCTGGGTGTAACGCTGATGTCAGGAGGAATAATACCATATTTAGATGGGGATATTTCATGTAGACTTTGCCTCTTTACTGGACACGGATATGATTTCTTCTGGTTTGATGTTCTTAGGTCATATGTGAGCAGTTCAAGAAGGATGATGAGCTAGAGACCTCAAAAAAGGCTAGTGAGGCTATTTAAAGGATTCAACAACATGCCCGTAATGGGATTCCAGAAGTTCTCTGTTTCCCTCTTTGGAGAAGAATGACAGGTTGATTTGGTTGAGCTATAAATGCTACATGAGCAGACAACAAACCTCTGTCTAGTAGCCTCAAAGTCCACTGTTGGAAAGCAGAAATTGAACAAATTCATGCCTTTGTTTGTCAACCAGAGGAGGAGTAGGTTTGTTTTTTTCCATTGCTGACAGTTGTCTGAACAAGTTTCTTTTTTGAAAAGAGACTTCTCTCTGCTCTGATTAAAATAATTAATTTGGAGGAGGATCTGTAGTATGTGTTTTGCAGGATGTCAGACTAGATGATTGCAGAAAAGACTAAAGACTCAATAGTGGATGATATGAAGATTACCAGAAATTTGTCTAAACAAATTTATGTAAAATGTTGATGAATTTTGTGTCAAGGGACCTGTTAGTTTATTGAAGATCCTCAAAACTGATGTCAGTCCAAGGATACAGTCAGTATCACCAAGGCGCTGGGTACTTCTGACGTTAGCTAAAGTGGGAAAAATATTCAGCAGGCTTCTCCCCTGAATTAACACAAAAAACCTGGTTTTAATCCTTTCAGATCACTTTCCCTGTGAATACCAGGGCCTGTAAGATAGCAAGGTGGACCCTGCAATGTTGGGTCACTTCTGACAAAGTAGGCCCTGGTAGATAAGCACTATATGAATCTCAGGCAGAAATGAATTGTTTTAATGAAAAGACTGAGTCAAATCACTTGCGTTTCCCACTCCCACTTCTTTAGAGGGGGTGAAGCAACTAACCTTGATGTAACTGTTTACATGGTTCCTGTGTTAACATACTGGCTAAACAAACCGAATCAATGTTTGGCTTTTCCATCTTCAAACTTACTCTTCATTAGCTACCTGAAAAGGAGCACAGCGTGTACTGTTGTATCTCTTTTAAAATTTGTTTTGAAATATTATTTCTTTATAGCAGGAGGTAATTTTGGTACAAGAGCTGAAGGATTGATGTTTTGGACAGACTGATTTTTATCCTGAAGCAAACAAATGAGTCTCAGTTGGCTAGTAAGAGTGAAGTTCGTTCATGTAAACCAGTCTGTGGTACAAGGTCAGGACATATTTCTAGTGAAGGTGGGAAAGCAGGTTTCCCAAAAAATCAAGTTTCCCAAAACTTTCTTAGTTCTCTTTGGTGAAGTGAGCTCCATTAAAAAGATCACTGATCACTGACCGTATGGAGATATACCACTGTGTTGTACAGCCTTCCTGTAGTTGAAGGTGAAATTGGTGTTTTAGCAGCTGTTCCATGCTGCTGTGTGTTTAACTGAGTTGACTGATACCTGAAAACTGTGGCTGTTCATCAGGGCTTTAAAAATTTTACTTTTTTAATATATTGTATGTGGGAGCATAAGCCATCAGTTTGTGTAAAACTTAAGCTTTCTTCTAGAATATCTGCTCTTAAAAAAAAAAAGTTAGGTGGGTTCATTGATCTCAAAGGCTGTATATTGGACTCATTTGTCTAGTAATAGCTTTACATTTTGCCCATCAGAATTATTCTGGCAAATTTCTCAGATCAGGTTGGTGTTTCAAGCTTCGTGACACCTGGCTAGTAATAGTATTCATGATCAGTCCCAGAAAGCTTGGTCAAACTGCATCTGCTCACCATATCTGGGAGCAACTCACTGCTTAAAGACTGAGAACTGTGCATGTTTAACATGTCCATTGGCATCGGAAGACTTCTCTGGTTATTCCTCTTTGAGGGCGGTTGCAGAAGGTTCATTTTCCAACAATAACATTTCCTGTTTCAAAATGATCAGAAGTTTCATGCCACACTGAATTGTTCACAAGTTAACTTTACAGGTCGTGTCTATTTGATGGTACCATTAACAGGTGTGTTTTTTTTAAATTACATAGCATTGCAATACAGTGCCATTTTGAAATTTCTTTGCATTGTACTTGAAAATAAGTTGAATTGCAGACTATTTAAAACTGCTTTCCTGCGCTTTCAGTAGCAGTGAGAGCTTACCTTACGTGAAGCCTTTATGTAAAAATATATTTTGTAACAACCTCATAGATCTTTAACAAAACCAAGATTTGTATTAGCTTTGTATAAATGTTCGTGGCTTACAATTTTATATGTTAACTTTTTATAAACTTTCCAGGGACTACTTTTTATTGTAAATTTTTTTTTTCCTCTTGCTTCAGTTAAAGATTGGCAATAAATTATTTCTAAAGGAGGTCTTGGAAGAAAAAGCATCGCTTCCTTTTTATAAAATGGTTGAATTGATTAATAGCTTAAAACCTCTTACACTCGCTTGTACATTGCTCTGTACATATCCAAAAGTGTTGCCTTTTAGTTATTAATAAATCTGCCTTCTGTACAAAAATTACTGACAATGAATAAACATATACAGCCTCATGTTGGTATTATGAAATTATTTTTTCAAATTAATAACGCGTGGAGGCAGCCAACTGACTTTTTTTGTTGGTTGGCTAAGGCCAGCTGTTTTGCTTCTGCCACATCTTGTGTTCCAAATAAAATATGTAACAGAGTTAGTCTCTGGTCTCAAGCAAGCTCTTCGCTAAAAGGGCTCATCCAGATTCTTGTTCAGCCTGATTGCTTTCTCTCCAGTAGAGAGGCAAAAGGAAATTGCTGACTTGCATTTGACAACCAGTTTGGTACTCAATATTTAAAACATTGATGACTCGTGTGCGTTCTGGCGTAAGCGGCAAGCCTCTGTATAAATTATGTATCTCAATATTGCAGAGTTAGATTTTTTTTTTTTTTTTAAAAGCTGTTTCCTGAATAAGCCAGCCTGTGTCTCCTCTAGAAATGGATCGGCTGTTTTGCAACGGGCTGCAATATGAGGCAATGTTTTGCAGCAAAACATTGATTTCTCCTTGTCAGTTTTTATAGGCCTGAGCGGCTCCATTTTCCACAACAGCCCTCGGATTTGGCTGGCATGCTGTGGACACTAAATCTCTGAAAATACCCAGGCTAAGTCATGCTTGTTTATAGAGTTAGTGCTCACCATTAGTATTTGTTTTGATAATCGGAATACATAAACTGCAAAAATTCTTAGTGTATGTGAATGTTGCTGTGGATTAATAGGAACCTGCGCGCTCTCGCCCAGCCTCTGCGTTGTGGAGAGCTGAGTTCACAGCGGGAAGGAGCCGCTGCTCACTGAAATTAGGAGTTAAAAACCTGTCCGATGCCCTGAAACTTAACCCAGCTCTGCAGTGCAGTTTTGATTCCAGGTCCTGCCTCTTCCTAGGAGGGTTGTTTCTGAGGAATCACAGCTTCATCTCTTGACCGCTTTTTTGCACTGAAACAGTTCTATCAAATGAACACCATTTGTGATGTTGCTCTGACTTTGAAAACCAACTTCAGGTTTTTTTGAAAGCTTTTTTTCCTTGCATCTTATTTCCTGAGATGCAGTCAGCCACCTGAGGAATAAAGCTAACAACATCTAGAACTCAACAGATCGTGTTTGGTTTTTTCTTTTAAGCCCAATATTACAAGTGTAATTGCATCAAGGTTCACCTAGGCTTCTAGTTAAGTCCTTGAAGCTCTCACGTGGAGTAGGTTGGTGGCGTTGCACCGTTCAGCAGCAACTCGCAGACTCCGATAACCTCACCGCACTGACGTGCCTGGTGGCTGACAGCGGTGCGGAGAGCCGAAGGAGGGGCAGGGAAGGAGCGTGTTACAGGATTTATGCGAGCAAGTGGAAGTTTCTTCACTTTCACAAAGCTTTTAATTTAACAAAACGCCCCATTGCATGTACTACTGAATGTAGGTTGGGTTTTCGAGCCTCTTCCTTCCTGTTAAAGTAACTCGGTCATTGCACAATAACTGACATAAGGGAATGAAAACGGAGCGGAGCTCTGCCAAAAGAGCTTCCCTGGCTGTCCCGCCAGCAGCAGGAGCCGGTTTCGGAGCTGACCTTAGGAGTCCCATTCCTGCAGCGGAGCTGACCTGACTGCGAAGCTCTACAGCAGCTGAAGGGCAAAGTGCTGGAGGAGCGGCTGCCAAGCGAGCAGGGCCCTTCGGGGAACGCGGCTGGAAATAGGACAAGAGTCTGTGCTGGAGCAGACCCTGCTGGTTTTTTCTCTAAAACAAAAAAAAAAAAAGGTAATAGCATCAAGTTATTTCTGGCCAGCCCACCTAATGCACTGCTTGGCGGTGTTTTCCACACAAGCTGAAATGTTTTCACTGGGTGTGAAATGTGAATTACAAGATTAAATTAATAAGAAGGGTCCAGATGGACAGAGTCCCACAAGGTTCTGCAATAGTGTTTTATTTGTGCCTAACTTCAGATAATATTGGATTTCTTTTCTCTGCTTTCTTCCCTTGTGTTTCTATGCACTCTTAAAAATGAGGGTCAAGATGTTTGTTCCTGCTGGAGTGCAACTTCCACCATCAGCAGCTCTGTGGGCTCTGGGATCCTTGCTCACTATTGCTCCTAAGAGAAGCTCCTGCAAAATCACAGCGCGAGCCCCGCTGTGGCCTGTGAAACGCGCCGCGGCGGAGCCAGTCCTTACACCGGAGCTCAGTAAACAAGCTGCAGATGACTCGAAGATAAGGAATCAAAACATCCAGCAGAAATGAGATGTGCGCTCAGACGGGAGACGCGGTCCCCGCCCATGCGTGCAGCCAAGCTACTGCCTCTGCTTCGCTCCGTGGAGGAAGCCGAGAGGGATTAATTGCTGAGCACTAGATCTGACAAAGCTGGATTTGGGGTAGGCTGATGTGAGCAGAGGTCCGCTTCAGTGCTTACGACTTCACACGAAGGTTAATTTTTAAAGCCTACGTCCTCCCAGCTGCGGGCTGTAAGCAGCAAGTTGTGCGTTTGCTGTTCCTCGGGCGATGAGGGCTGTAAGGCGCTGGAGCATAAGGTAGGAACGTGTTTGTCAGCAGCCGCAGGAAGTGAATAAATCTCATTTCTCTGCCTGGATGGTTTGAAACGCGGTGACCCAGCACGATGACGCTCATCGGCGCAGACTGGTTTTTATTAATTTAGGACTTAGAGCAGGAGGAAGCGCAAGACCCTAAGCATCCAGCAAAAGGAGTTTTCCCCGCTCCCTATTCCGATATTCAATATAGCGCATCGTGCCTGTATAGAAGATGCTGACTCCCTTCCCAGGCTTCTTCCCGCTGACAGGCAGCAATGCTTAGAGCCAAAATCCCTGCCTGATTTCCATTTCTCTCTCCTATCCAGCACCAGGCCAAACCTTGGGTGGCTTTTAGCCACGTTGCAGGCTCTGTCCTGTGTTCTGTGATGTTGCCTGCAGCCTGGAAGACAGTCAACTTCTCTTACGTAGAAGCAAGCCACCCCTTTATCAGATTCAAAGGGGAAGCAGTAATGGAAAAAAAAAAAGGGGGGGGGGCATCTATTTTAACATGTACGCTCCCCCAGATGGCCTTCTGCGCTGATTGAGAGAACGAACGACTGTTGACCATATACCATGCAAACGATGTTTGTGGGATGACACCAACCGTGAATAATTTATCTCCAGCAACTCACCACAGCAGGCCGTACGGCAGTAAGCACTTCCACAATTAGTAGGTGTGATCACCAGCCCTGACGTGAGGTTCAGCTCTGAGTGCTCTGCGTACCCACAGTCTTTGCCTGGGAGTTGTCCTTGGTTTGCAGCTTTTATAGAAAGAAAAGGCAATAGCTATAAATGATACAGGTCTTTATGTGGTTGCCTGGGCATAATATTTGGCGCTTTTTCTCCATGAGCTGGATTCTCTTGTATTAATCCAAACTCTAACGGTGGGAGCAGCTGTGAATTGACGACCGTTTCCTGCTGTAGCCTCCATTTTCCCTGAAGAAGAAGGAAGCAACCAAAAAAACTTAAGTGAAACCAGCATTTTCAAAGAGTTATTAACATTAGGACTTGCAGGGGAGCAAGTTGAGCAAGCCTTCAGCAGCAACAGCCTTCTTACATCACGTCTGGCATTTGCTAAAATTTGTCTCAAATTACGGGGAAAACTTCCTCTTTTATTCATGCAGATGACCCAGGCAGACTCTCCTTCCCCCTCTCTCCCGTCCCCACTTACAAAACTTGAGGAGAAAAGGGGATGTGACGCAGCCCCTGCCCAGCAAAGTGCCAGGCGTCGGATCTGGTGCAGGTCTGCTCGGGCTGGCTGCGGGCGCTGCGGTGCACCGGGAGCGTGCAGAGCTCAGGGTACCAGCCGCTCAGGGAATTCCTGCTTGATGGAAATCTGTGATGCCCTTTATAAAACCGCAGCCAAACCAACCTCAGAATTTCTCCTTGTATCATCTGCTGTGCTCCCCAACCCTGGCTGCTGCCTGGGAGGGGGACGCCAGCCTGATGTGACTGCGCCAGCTCCGCAGGCAGGGCCGCACCAGCTCTCCTTCCTCCACACCAGCTCTCCTTCCTCCACACCAGCTCTCCTTCCTCCTCTGCTCCCCACGTCTCTCCCTGCCGATGGCATTGCATCTCTGCTCACAGCAGGAAACCTTTCTGCTGTTCCTTCTCTTACCTCTGCAATACTCGGGGAGAAATATTACTAAATACTTCTTTCCAGCATGTAGCAAACCCTAAATCCTCCTCTTGTTTCCAGTGAAATGTTGCCTTCCATTGCATTTGTAATAAATCATCTCTGCTGTCTTTTATCTGGGGATGCCACTGGGGTAAGGGAACATTTTTACCTGTACAGACAGCAGCAGCAAGTCACCATGGCTGTTTCCTTGCCATGCCAAAGCACCGACTGACACCGTTGCAAGATTTCTTCCTTTAGAAAGGCAACCTCAATTGCCTGAGCTGGTGCGTTAGATACGTGGAGAGTATTTAGGTATTTAATATTCAGATTAATTGCCAAAAGTAGCTTCTCTCTAAGAGGCTAGTAAGGTAAAGTGTTTTGTTTTTCCCTCTTCACAGAAGCAGGGTTCGAATATGAAAGCATCTGGGCGATACCCAGCCGTTTCGCTGGAGTCAGGCTTTCCACTCCGTGTCTCCATAGCCCGTCTCATTTGCTTGCAGCAAGACAAATGTCTGTGATGATGCCAAAGTAAGGAGAGCAGAGGAGGAAAACATAGTCTGGCACCTTTGCTTACTGCCATGGCTCTCCTGGGAGGTGCAGCTCAGTGATTCCCTGGGCAGGATGAGAGTCACTGCCCACATTTAGGGAACGTTCTCAGAGCTAGCAGCTTCAAGGGCTATCTATAATCTGTAGGGAGAAAAAAAGCACCTCCAGAGAGCAATTGTCAGCCTGAAACGGTGTCCCAGGGAGGTTGGCTGAGTCAATCCCCAGAAGTGACCAGCCCAGATTTGGTCTCTGCACTTTCAGACACCTCCAGTGAAAGGAATCCACCTCTGCCCCAGCACCTTTGTGCTGTATTTCCCTGATAAAGAAAGGCAGCATGGTGTGAGCATGTCAGTGTGGAGCACTCCGGAGACCCTTGGAGGAAAGGTCTAGTCTATCATCTCGCTGGGGATTAGTTTCAGTGCAGGGTCCTCCAGTACCTCTTCGTGGCAGGATTTCACTGGTCCCATCTCTACGTTCCCTTCTGTAACAGTCACAAGCCATTGCAAATAAACGGCTCCAGATCTTGGCAATGGTGTAGGAAATAACCCCACATGTTTTACAGTTCCTTAAAAGCCAAAGAATAACTAAATCCTCATTTAAATTCCCGCTTCTGTAGCTGGAGCTCTTTGGACCACACATTTCTATAGCATGGGCTGATTTTTTTCTTCCACCTTCCAGTCAGACAGGATTTCTGTTTGTGCAGACACGAATGTCACCCCATCTTTATGTCTCACCCAGCATGGGTAGACTGCCCGGGAAGAGCTCCTAATGCGATGCTTAGGAAAAATAGGCCAGAGCTGAAAATATTAGTAAGAGAAAGAGCAGATCGGCACCGCACAGCTAGTTTATTTGACTTAAATGGCAAGATTATTCGCTGCACACAATTCTGTTTGAGCCCCGTAACATTTTGAAGCAAGCACGCAGCGTGATGCCAGCGTTACGCCCCGAAAAGCGTTGGAAACATCTGAGCTGTCTCTGTTTGAGACCAAATCATCGCGGAGGAGCCACGAGGTGGAGGGAGGACCACCGTGATCTGAGCACAAGTCTGGATTCCAGGGACATCTGAGCACTAAATATAGTGGCCGTGCCCGCCCAGCGGCTTCGTGTCCTGCTTCGGGACAAGGCTACGGGAGAAATCATGTCAGCCTGAGGGGAGGTGTGAAATTCAAGCCCTAGCACCACATCAGCAGCGCTTCCTGGGAATCCCAGGATCCCTGTCTTTTTGCTGCTTTATGTCTCTTTGACATGCTTGAGAGAATAATGAAATTATCGGGGAAAAAATAGCACATTAATATATGTATTTTGGAACCATGGGCTAAACTCTTCCTCTGTCTGAACACAGGATCTTCCAGCCAGCCTCACTAATGTTTGTAACAGCTTCTGAACACAAGAAGCATCACACGAGTGTGAAATAGTAGAGCTTTTGTTTATTTGCTTGTTTTATAAAAACACCAAAGAACTATTAGGTGTGTTGGGGAAATGCTGCTTCTGGCAGGGGAATAGAGAGGACACACCTGCACGAACCAGTAAGCCCAGGAATATCTCCTGCTATAATGTTTCGTAGAAAAAATGTCTCCTGGTTGCACACATGGAGGAAGGCAATCCCCCCAAGGGTTTCAACTCCACGATGAGAGCGTGGTCACCGTGCCTCATCACTCATGAAGCTTTTTTCCCCCATTTTTGCAATTTCTACACAAATTCTCCAGAAAGGGCGATGCTCTAATTACAAAGACCACAAAGGTCTCCTTCACTTGCTGCTGCTTTCACGCAGGTCTTCTAAAACTTTAGAATTAGCCGTATTAATGAAATATTCTCTGTCTCTCTCATGCACACATTTTAAATTAATAATTGCAATCCTGTTGTAATACATTCTGGAAAAAAGCCAAACCAGCAGCAAATGCAGCGTGCAAGTCCTGGCGCACCTATTTTCCTCGTACTTGATCAGCTGTTTTGGGGATGCGGAGCTCCTTTTGAACCGAAAGCTGAATTACAGCTCAGTGGCATGGGTTTGTCCCACGCCGATGATCTTTTTGGTGCTGTGGGTTGTGGGTAGCATTGTGTTTGTGTGTTTTTAGCCTCATGTATTGCCTTGCGTGGATGTGATGGCAATAAGCAAAGCCCTTATTCTGTGGCAATAGAAGATAATCCCCATTACAGTAGTTACTGCAAACATCTGTGTTGCTGTTCTGCATTATTTTGGGCCGCTGCTGCATAGTTCTGTTTTCCTTTATTTATTGGTTAAGATGGCAAATCTCAATGCAACAAATTCTTGGCATTATAAGGGATTGCAAAAGGTTGCAGGTATAGTGGGGGCATGTTATAATTGCCATTCAGCAGCAAGTACGTGTATTTTTCTCCTGAGAAATTGATAGAAATTTGAAATTCATTAAAAACTGAAGTAAGTGGGAGTATTACAGCTCCAAGAAAGAGCCGTGAAGCGAGTCAGTTGACGTGACTGATGACAGAGGGGACTTTGTCGCTCATTGGAGTGGAGATGTCCGGTAGAAGACGGTTCCCAGTGCCTTGTGCTGCAGAGAAGGGCTGTGAGTGCGCGTTAACGCGCCCGGTCTTGCCAGCCCCAATCCCATCTCCCACAGCCATTGGGTTCTGTAATTTTTATTTGCGTAAGTCGTTCCGTTGCAGCCGGCAGGATGATCCAAGAGCCACGGGCTCCTGCTTTGGGAGCTGGTTGAATCGCTCTGTTACAGCTGCAAAGTCCGAGCTCTGCCAGCCGTCGCGGCTGAGGAGTAAACTCCCCACATCGATGCAGTGGTCAGCTGGAGGTTTTGCCTTTTGTTGAGCATAATTACATAGAATTTAGGTTCGAGCTTCAACAGTAAAGATGAAACTCTTGTCAAGCCTGTTTAAGACAAATTTTCTTTGGGTCTAGTAATAAAACCTACTGTTTGGGCATTCTTAATGGTGGTTTTTATCTGATGTGGTCTACTAGGAATTTTGCTGAGCCCACTTAGTGTCCATAGGGCTAGGAAGATTTTTCCCACTAGCAGTCAACAACAGATTTAAGCATCTAAGTTTCTTAATTTTCTTTCTGCTTTTGTAAAGTCATATTTCAATGATCCGTGAACCAGAAAAAAAAACCATCTGGGCTGGTTTGTCCTGAGGCCCAAGTCTGCAAAGAGAGCTTGGTCTTGAAAGTCTCTCTCTGGAATATGACTGTGTCTGAATGTCCAGCTCGGCAATGTGCACTTACATGCGTAAAAACAATCCTGTGTGTTCACAGCTCTTCTGTATATTGCTGCTTGTTTCCTGAAAATAGCCTTTTCATTGGTGTTTTTGGTTTGTTTTTTTTTTTTTCCAGAGGACCTCTTGAAATATCTAAAGAAGAAAAAGCCCGGAGATGCTTTGGTATTGTGGGAATAACCCTGATGAGTCTTGGAATTTCGTCATTGGACAAAGCTGCTTTGACAAAAGAAGCACAACTTTCAAGTGTCGAAAACTAAAATGACTTTCAAAATATGAACAGTCAGCTCAGTAATGGGAAAAACGCCAAATCACGCTTGCTGTTGAAGGGTGGTGGAAGGCGAGCACGGACGCTCAGTGCCTAGCGGTTTGCTTTATGCAATTTTTAGAAGACTGATTAATTTCCAACTCATTAAGTTCTAGATCACTTGGAAAAGGCGGGGACACGGGTAGTATTGATTCACTGCGCTGCTTAGGCACCCTTTCCTTTGCCACATTTCCCAAGCAGATAAAATGAAGGAGGGGAATTCCTAACAAAATGCCCGCTGCCCTGTTGCTTGCAAGTGAACTTTTCTGTTGTAGGGGAAAAAAAAAGTGTACTGGATTGTTTTTACATACTGAAAATCGTCATTGCATGTGGATGACTGGATACGAGATGTTATTTTGCTGTAAAATGAAGGCAAAGAGTGTGAAAAGATAGTCGGGGAAAGAGAGCCAGGCCCTAAGCGACCTCAGGCCACGTTCAGAGCGTGAGTTTGCCTCCTGGACACAGCAGGATTCTCTGATGCCTGAACCCTACTAGACATAAACACGCTCCTTGGTCCTTCCCTCACAAAAACAGTGGCTGTGTTCATTAAAGCTGTCACGTATTAGACTTTCCTGGAGACATCACGCTTAAAAAGATTTGCGGAGTGGCAGGGTGGCAGCGCAGGCTCAGCTGGGGGGGTACGTGGGCACGGACAGTAGCAACCCCGCGGTGACTTTAGTGAGCAAGAAAGCTTTAAAAAGCTGAAAAGCAAGGGTGACAGTGGAGGCTGGAGTTCACGCTGCCTGTGCGAGCTTCAGCCCCCAAACTGCAGCCTGTCTTGAAGCTCATCTTTTCCATCCCGTGGCTCAAGTGTCTCTGATCCCCAGTGGGTCGTCTGCCTTTCGGCAGGGTCAGGGCCTTGCGTACTGCGTGGTGGTAGCCCACGCTGGCTCTCTCGGCTCTTGCAGGTAGTTGGCATCTCCCTGGAGCCGCCTGCAGTATGTCACGGGGGGAAGGACCGGCTCAGGCATGCACGTGTGCTGCGGCACCCACGGGTGGGAAACTCTCATCCCACCGGCGTTCCCGCTGCTGTAACCAGAGCGGAGCATCGCGATGGTTAATTACCCTTAGGGGTGTGCGGAAGAAGGCCTGGCTTAATTAAGCTCGGCAGCCCTGAGCCCCGGGTGCCCCCCCACTTCGTGACACCGGTCCCGAGTGGCCGGGCGCAGAGCCGCGGGCGGGCCGGCAGGGGGCGCCAAAGGGCCGCGCAGCCGGGGCGGTGCCGCGGGGGGACCCACGGGCGGACGGAACCACGGGTGGGGAGGACCCACGGGGGAAGAGGTGGGTAGGGTCGGGGAGCGCGGCTCTATCCGCCGGGAAGCGCTTTGGGAGCGGAGCCTCCGCTGCCCGAGCCTCCCTCCCGCGGCAGCGGGACCTGCGGCTGTGCCGGGGGGTGGCGGGGGCAGCGGCAGGGGCCCACGCGGGGACAGCGGGCAACTTGCCCCCCACACCACCCCGAGTGCTCCGGTTTGATGGCTGTTAGGCACCGGCGGTCTCTAAATTGCTGCTTCTCGGTCCCGCCGGGTGGGAGCGCAGAGCCCATCCTGCAGTGGTCAGCGCAAAGGCGTGGAGGGAGGTGAGGAGGCGTAGGTAGGAACAATTTGCCTAACGCAGGCTGCTTATCGGACCCTGACTCATGAAATCGGGCAGATTTTTGGTCTCCACCACTGCCCGTGGCTGCAGGGCGAGATGCAGGGCTCCGGACACCTGGAGGCATCGGACAGACGTCCCCTGGCCCGCTGCCCAGTTTGTTTGCGCAAGCCGCCGGCTGCCGGAGGCTCTGACACTATAGAAAGATGCAGGATACGGAGACTGGGCAGCCACGCAAGCTGGCACCCAACCTTTTCTTTCCTCCCCTTCCGCAGCGCTGCAGCTGTGCTGTCGGCACCCACCGCAGAGCCCTCCCGCGCTTGCCGCTCTGCAGGGCATCGCTGCCCACCCCGCCTTGGCCGGGCAGACCCCGGCAGAGTTGGTTCTGGTGGCACAGGAGAGCTGGGAGAGCCGGGACCTGCGGCACGTGTGGCGGCACCGCCAGCCAGCTGCTTCCCAGTAAAGTCACCCCTTGCCCTGCAGAAACCCGCGCTGATGAATGTTGTAGCACCGCTTCAAAGCGGTATCATCGCCCCTTCCCAAGGCCTCCTGGAGACAAGGGTGTCCAGGAGCAGCGTGTTATCATCCGAATGCTCTGGGCAGATTTCTGGCCACCCTTCTCCCTGGGAACCTTGCGCCTGGCTGGATGTGTGCCTGTCCCATGGTGGGGAGACCCGCTGGGCCCTGGGAGCCGGTACCTGGGAGCTGGTACCTGGGCCCTGGGAGCCGGTACCTGGGCCCTGGGAGCCGGTACCTGGGCCCTGGGAGCTGGTACCTGGCCCCTGCCTGCCTGCCTGAGCTCTGCCTGGGAACCATCACCTCACGCTTCAGACTGCATTACAACATCAATGGTGTGCATCAGTCGGCCCCGTTTTTTAACTTCCTTGCAGGATGAATTTCACAACCCCGATGTTAGTTTGTGTTTCAGCTGTTGCTGTAGATACTGTAGCTTCTGTCTGTGCGTTTTCTTGTTTTTCTCATCTTTCTACGGTCTTACAGACGTAAAAACTGAAGGAGCGCATAAGTTCAGGGTTTCCAAAGGAAACTGTGGTCTGAGACATGCAAAGAAATGTCAGTGGTAGAGAGTTATACTTGTGGTTAGTAACTGTTTATTTGTTTTGCTAAGTAGAAGCAGGTGGTACAGAAAAGTCAGGGTATTTGGGGAAAGAGGCAGAAGGGTTGCGTTGCTCACACGGGTTGGGGGTTGAAAACCTTCTGGCCAGTATTAATCATGTTTTTACATACAAGAAGCAGAACGTAGTGGGGAGAGAGAATGATTTTGCTTTAGTCTGTCACTATCAAGATTAAAATCTTTCAACTTTCTTATTTCATTTCCATTTAATGTGTTACATCTTGAAGACCTTACTATCAAGGAATGCATGAAGATGATAGCAAAACAGTGGCAGGAACCCAAATGTGTTCACCCAAACCCCTACAAGCGCTCAAGGAAAGCCACAAGTGGTTGTTAAAATGCCTTGATGTGCTGCAGGACTAAAGCACGTAGGCAGAGCGTATGGTATATGCAGAAAAGCTCGTGTATTTAAAGGGTTACTTTCTGTCATTTACTATGGCCTATTTTAAAATTTACTGACAAGAAACTACCAGTGCACTGAAAATTCTTCACTGGAAAGCTAATGTTTGTATCATCTCTTGGCTGACACTGGTTGCTAACGTGATGCTGCAGTATTTGGTCTCTGCTTGATGCCACGCGTATCCAGGAACGTTTGTCTTCATCGCTCTTGAACACTTCTTTTCTAAATAGGGTCTGGGGTGTGCTCTATCCCACGCAGCTGCAGGCGACGTGGGTGGTTTAATTCTTTGTATTTGATAAGACTAAGAATAAAATTGCGGGAATGAGAGTCCCTGTGTAGAAGTAAAAGGGTGTTTGCAGGTGAAAGGGGCAACTATGAATGAACTGTTGGGGTCCTGGCACTACTCAGCACGCGATGCGCGCTGGCCCCAAAAAGAGCCTCTGAGTACCGGGATCTGTCCAAGCGTGGGTTGCAAGGAGAGGAGCGAAGTCCGGTTGCATCTAAGAGTTTGCGTGAAGATCAGGAGAAGATGCCTTGAACTTTAATTCAGGTTATTTACATAGTTTCTCTTTTTTTTTTTTTTTAATCAGGTGCACAGATCTAATTGGCGCTTTGTGCAAGAGGTTTAATTTCCTGTCTCAGGATGTTCTTTTTAATTACTGTGACCAGGATTTGGTTAGGCTTCCGTTTTTCTTTACATCACCCAGGTAGGATGCTTCCTCCTCTGTGCTGGTAAATTGACTCCCTCGTACCAGGGCCCCAAATCAGGCTGACCACGGGGGAGAGTGCCCACTGCGCACAATTTTCAGGATTAATTTTTGCTCTCTGGTTCACTCATCTACTTTTGGGCTCCCTTCCTGGTCTTACACACTGTGAGCAATTAATTTCTCCAAAGTGTGTGAATTTTCTGCTATTCTGACAGTGAAAAAGTACACACCACTGTGCATCTCTATATATTTTAAAAATTACTCTTTAGAAACAGAATCACTTATACATTCCGATATTTATTGTTGTTGTTTCCTTGCTTATTAAACTTGAATTTGACAGAAATATATAGTTTATGTCCAGTTATCACTTTACACACTCTTAGCTGGCCAGTTTGGCCCCCTCTGCTGTGCCGAAGGTGCTTTTAAGGAGAAATCCAACACGTAGGTCAGGCTGCAAGGTCAGTGTCCTTGAAGAGAAATACCGAGGCTGAAATTCCTGTCTCATTCAAAGCCGTGCAAAAGAGATTGAATAAAAATCTTTGAGATGTGAAGGTCCGAGTGTAGGTCTGGGAAGGATAGGGGTTGTCTCAATGACAACATTTTACGAACTAAAGCTTGAACGTGGTTTTGTATTTAAATATTTGGGTGATCTGTTTGCATCAGGATTTGCTCTCACTGCTGTTGAGGGAGCAGGTTTCCACCTTCTCTTTTCTGAGCGCTCTTGATTGTGATATTGGAAGAAGCTGTGAAGGGCTCTGACTCCTCACCGGGGGAGGCAGGAGGAGATCAGCCAGCAAAAGGGAGAAGAAACAGAAACACTGCCTTTACGCCTGCAGACTCCTTTCCAGGTACGGTTTATTTAACGTATTTTCCTTCTGGCAGAGCGTGGGGGATTGCCTGAGTTCCCAAAGGAGGGGAAGTCTTGCAAGGCCGGTGGGGTTTCTGTGCAGGCGAGGGTGGGTGCAAGTGTCACTGAAGGTGCGGTTTGGGATTTTTAAGCGAGGGCAGAGACACAACGCCTCGCTGCGTTACGTGCAGCCGATGTTCCAGCAGCAAAGGGCCGTGTTTTGCGAGCAGCAAGGGAAGGACTGCGTGTCAGTCGTGCGAGGGCTGGCCGGAGGTCGGGGAGCAGATTCAGAGGATGTGCTGAGCAGATGGGGGTGGGATGTCTCCCGTCTCGTGCCCACTCTCACCCGTGGGGGATTGCCTTTGCTGCGGGGCGGTGGTGTGGCCACCTCGCCTGGACTCCCCAGCCCGCGCTCCTCCCCTCGGCATGGACGGGGACGGGGAGGAGCGGGGCTCCCGCGGTCACGCCGCGGCGGGGAGGACTAAAACATGGCAGGCAACTCTGCACCGTGAGTGCACAGGCTTTTGCTTTGGGCTTTTCTGGCTGTGGCCGGGGGGGACCCGGCTTCGCACTGGCTTGCCCTGGCAGTGCCAAACTGCCTGGCGTCCTTTGCCTGGTGGGACCAGTTGGCAGGAGCCCATCCCAGCGGCATGGGAGGCCTGCAGCACCCGATAGTGCCCGGGACTGCCCCGCAGCAGGGCGTGGGTGCAAGGCTGCGTGTGGCCGATGCCGATAAGCTGTTGTTGCTGCAGCCCGGGGGGTGTGAGGGAGGAAGATACAGGCGCACGGGGTGTTTGGTGGCTGTTATTTGGTACGGTGAGGGCGAACTCGGAGCTCACACCGGAGGCCTGGGGCTGCAGCAGGAGGAGGGGAAGGGAATGATTTCACGGCGGGCAGGGAGCCCTGCAGTGTGTGGGAAGGAGCTGGCTTTTCTGGGGGTTCAGCTCCAAGCAGGGCCCAGGCTGTTGTTCCACCTGTGTCTTCCAATTTCAAGTTTCCCGGCGTGCACGTTGCAATATTCGGCAAAGGCTGGCTTGTCCCCCAGCGCTGCTTTGGAGGAGCAGCAGAGGCATGTCCTCTCCTGCATCCATGGGGAAGCGTCCCGTCCTGCAGCCAGGCTGGCTTCTGGTGCTGGGATGCGGAGAGCACCCTGCCCCGCTCTTCCCTCTCTGTGCAAACCAGAACCTGCTTTCACACCTGGTACGGGCTCTCTGGGAGAATGCAATGTGGGAATGTCAAGGTGTAGTAATTGCTGTGCCAGCTCCTGCCTGCGGATGCTGAATCTGGAGTAGAAGTGGCCATGCGTGTCGAGGCGTCCTCAAATCCCCGCTGCGCTCTGGCTGCCAGCGCCGGCTCCGGCCGGGACACGCAGCCGCTGCGTGGTCACCGCCGGCAGAGAGAGGCAGGGACGCAGACCTGCGAGGGGAAGGATTTGGGTAACTTTGATCAAGTGCTGTGCCTGGGAGCGGATAAAAGGCTTCAGCAGCAGGTTTGTCCGAGTGGCAGTGTCAGAATCAGGCCTTGTCGCGTATCTTCATATCCTTCAGGCGATCTGTGCCTCCGTCGCTGCGTTTAGTTATTCATTTGCAGTCAGTTTATACCCTCTGTAGGAAACCTTCCCTGCCGTTGCACATGGCGCAGAGGTGCAGCGGGGGCCACGTGTACAGGCTGCTGAGCTGGGGTTAGCGAGGGGAGCTGACCCGGCTCGCTCAGCGCCCGGGGCGGAGGTTGGGAGGATGCTCAGCAGGGGTTAGGAGGATGCTTGGCTTAGGCAGGAGCATCACCCTGTTACTGTGCGTGGGCAGCAGTGCGTGGCTGCCCTGTGCCCTCCATGCCCACCTCCTGCAGTCCTTGAACCCTGGGTATAACTTCACAAACGGCCTTTGCTCTTCACTGGTGATTTTGGGTCTTTGTCTCATTTTTGCAACATTTAAAAAAAAAAAAAATACCAGCCACATCAACAGCAAAATGCAAAAGCCTTGATGTGTTTGAAGTGCTTAAAATGACGAATTTTGATAACTTCCTATAGCACAAGCGCAAGCTGGTGGAGATTAAAGAGAATTAGCAGAGCAGAGAGGCAGGACGGTGGGTACCAGCGTCGCTGGGAGGGCAGGTCGCTGAAGCAGGAGCACAGGGTGATGCTCAGCGCCCCGGTTTGCCATCACCCAGCTTGGTCTCGCTGCTGCTGGGGCTCTTTGGGGCTGGTTTGAGCCGTTCCTCTGCCAGGCTGACTGCGGCAAGCAGCCGGCAGCGGATAAAGTAGAAAAAGACGTTCACAACATTAATGAAAGCTTTGACAAAAAGGAAGCGAGGGAAACTATTGTCTCCTCGGCCTTATTCTCATAATGTCTGCGTGTAATAAGTCTTTTGGTTATGCTTGTGGCTTCTGTGACAAAGCAGTGATTTAGGGGGCTGTCTTTACAGAGGCAGAGCTGCTCACAAGGGCCAAAGTGCTGGTGAGTAATATTTTACCACAAATTGTTGTAACTGGAGCTTGACAACTCCAGTAGGAAGGAGGGTGGGGGTTTGCATTTGATTTATTAGATGACTTACTGCAATTTGCAAGAGCGAGCTTTATGCTAGCACGGCCACAAATTTGCAAATCCTGCAAGTAAAAGTCCATGTGAGTGAAACCGGGGAGGGGAAAACTCTCCGGTTTGCTGCCAGGATCCCCAGAGATCGCCTGGATCGGCGGGAGGCACGCACGCAGCGTGGCTGCAAACTGCCTTCTCGAACTGACGGCATCTTGGGATGCCCGGGAGCCTTTCCCACGCGTCGCCGGTGCGGTACGCCGATGGGAACTGGGGGTCCCGTCTTTTGGTGTGGACATCAAGTATAAAATAATTCCTCTGGGCAGCAGTGCTTTCTCTCTCATCCTTCAAACCAAGCCAGAAGTTAAAGGGATGTTTTCCTAACCCCGACCTGTGAAGCATCTTTAAGATGAGCTTTGAAGAGGGAGGGAGGAAGGCTGCTGCTGGGCTTGCCTCACTGTGAGAATTCAGGTCATGTTTACTACGGGCAGCTGGAAAATTATGATCTCAGATGCTAACAAGTAACATCTGAAGGGAAGCATTAAAACATTTGAGCTGTTTTGTAAGCACCTACTTTACTTTTTTCCAAAACCAGTTTGGCTATTTTTAAAGATTTGTTTGTCCCGTTAAGTACCTGATGTCGGCTTATCTAAAATAAGTGAAGAAGAACAAGAGGTTGCTCTTCCTTTGAATTTCAAATGGAAAAGCGGTTTTGTCTTTTTTTTTTTAAAAAAAAAGATCTCAAAACAACAAACCAACCCACTGTACAGCTTCCTTTCTGCTTCAGAAAGGACAGGTACCTATGGTCTGAGGGCTTTTTGTCCTTCTGCAAGCTGACCTTGCGTAATTTCCTTTATTTACATTTGTCTGGCACTGGCCTCATTGGCAACAAGAGTTTATACAACCACTTTTGAGAGGAATACAAGGCTTGCAGAAGTGAATTTTGCCCTGCGTCGTCCTCTTATTTACTGGCACAAAGCAAATATACAATGCTACTGAATAAAAATAAGTATTCTTATCCTATTTTATTCTGGCCTTAATGCCTTCATCCCAGGATAACGGAGGAGGTTGTGGGCAATTAATTTAAACCAGGTGGGAAAAATTACTCAAAATTGTTTCTGTGCAGGGAGACATCTGATAGTGTTACAGTTTTATGTGCTTTTATTTATGTGAACAGGGTGCAGCCTTTGTAATGCTTGCTTTTTTTTTGGGGGGGGTTGTTTTGAGGAAGCTGTTGCAAATAATGTTTGTTCAACCGCTGTAATTGAGCCAGAGTCAAATTTAGAGACAGATGAGCTTCCCGGGACTTTGGTATTTGCATTGAGTTCTGCTCCGCTTGCATGCGTGATCACCTCTGTTCTAGGACTTCTGCAACCAGAATGAAAACAAATTGCACTTAAATCATCGAATGCTTTGGGTGGGAAGGGACCTTTAGAGGCCATCCAGCCCAACCCCCCTGCAGTGAGCAGGGACATCTTTAACCAGATCAGGTTGCTCACAGCCCCGTCCAACCTCACCTGGAATGTTTCCAGGGATGGGGCCTCCACCACCTCTCTGGGCAACCCCTTCCAGTGCTTCACCACCCTCAGTGTAAAACATTTCTCCCTTCTATCCAGCCTAAATCTGCCCTCCTTTAGTTTAAAACCATCACCCCTTGTCCTGTCACCACAGGCCTTGCTAAAAAGCCTGTCCCCATCTTTCCTCTAGGCCCCCTTGAAGCACTGCAAGGCCGCACTAAGGTCTCCCCGGGGCCTTCTCTTCTCCAGGCTGAACAGCCCCAACTCTCTCAGCCTGGCCTCGTAGCAGAGGGGCTCCAGCCCTCGGAGCATTTTTGTGGCCTCCTCTGGACCCGCTCCAACAGCTCCATGTCCTTCTTGTGCTGAGGGCTCCAGAGCTGGACACAGGGTTCCAGGCGAGGTCTCACCAGAGCATACCTATCAGTGGCGTGATGACTCCTTCAACATCTGCAAATCTAATATATGCGTTGATATTTGGGATTAAGGAGCATGGCAGCGTTAGTCCTCGTAGGGTTTGGTGATGCTAGGAGTTATGGGCTGAGCAGGAAAGGGTGTATCTCAGCTGGTGTAAAAAGAAATAAGGTTTGAGGGAAAGAAAATGGCCCGTTAGCGTGACTATCCTGCTATTTAGTAGCTTGATTTCTGATGCATGAGCTGCCTTGCCTGGCATGGAGAAAGTATTCTGCAATTCAGGGAGATGATAAAATAATTACAGGATTGCATGCTTCTTGAAGGCATGAGGATAATGTTCCTAAGTGCCACCAATTCAGTTCCCACTCAGAAGAAGAAAAGGCTCCTTCTAATCAGGCCTCCCCGGGTAAGGGTTTACAAGAGTCCCCTTGAGGTCAGCGCTAATCTACCAGCTTCCAAGCAACTCATTTAAAAGAACGGAGCATTGCCCAATTTGCAGGGTAGACACGGGCTGAGGAAGCGGCATGTGACAGCCGGGAGCCCTTCGGGGAGGGGAACGCGGGGCCTGCACCCCGCAACCACCCCGTGGGGCCTGCACCCCGCAACCACCCCACGGGGCGAGGGCTGAGCCAGCCTCGTCCTAGGGATGGAGAAGAAGAGGGAGAGGAGGAAAATGTGTTTTATTAAAAAAAAAAAAAAAAGAAGAAAAAAAAAAAAAGTTGTTTATTGCAAAATTCAGTATTTTAGAGTATTTCCAGAGTCCGCTAGGTACGCTACAAACGAATCAGTAAATCCTGCTCTGAACACGTTAAAGCCTGCCTCTGGGTCTTCTGCGCCCGCACACACACATACTCACTCGCTCCCCTGCTCGTGCCGCGACACAGACAGGAACAGAAATGTACTGTGAGGTCAGTG
Organism: Balaeniceps rex; assembly: GCA_013401315.1. Lineage (NCBI taxonomy): Eukaryota > Metazoa > Chordata > Aves > Pelecaniformes > Balaenicipitidae > Balaeniceps > Balaeniceps rex. The sequence goes on along the minus strand of VYZW01003592.1, from coordinate 9,062 downwards.
ACAAACATATTATTTGATCTGTATTGGAAATTGTCGTGTAAAAACAAACAAACAAACAAATTAAATTACAGTAGAACCTTGCGAACTTGCAGAACAGGGAGCTTCCACACACACGCAAAACCTGGAGGCCTTATTCCACTTCCAAGCAGAGTTGTAATAGCAAAGTGCTGTAGTGAGGTCTCGTATCACAGACTTCAATAATCTTACAATTATAGTCTACAGAACATTTACCAAAATGCTTGAAGTATCATAAATTAACAATAAATAAAAAGAACATCTTTACGCAATATCGTTATTTGTTCATTTCCTCACTGATTCACAAAACGCTAGTTCTCTGTAAGGGATCTTCCAGTCCTGGGGGCAACGCAGCGAGGTTCTGCTGGCCGTGATAAAGTGCTGAGGCAGAGGAAGGACACGAGACCGCAGGTCTCAGGCAGTGAGGATGAACTGCTCTAGCCACTTGGTTGCAAGAGTGCCTGTTTCTTTCTTTTTGGACATCTAAGACAGAAAACACAAGTCAAGCACCTTCCCAAAAACAGTTGTGTGGGGGGTTTTTGTGTGGTGGTTTTTTTTTTTTTTTTTTTTTCTTCTTTTCACAGATTGTCCCACATTTCTATGGCTGGTAAAATACAGACAGGTCAGTGTAGCGGTTAATGCATGATGCCACTTCTACTTAAATACACAGAAATAGTGGTTTGGTTTTTTTCCAAACCAGAACAGACTTGTTTTATTTGTCCCCCTGAGTTGCCTAGAGGCGTTAAGATGCATATAGGTGGGGTAAGCAAGCTTGTGCCACCGTGAGTAGGAATCTCTCCCATTAAGACTAAATGAACAGCTAGCACGTCGTCTCTCATCATTCCCTTCACGCCTGCAATGTGCACAGGCTCCAGTTCATTTCTCACTGAAGTCAGCAGCAAAAAAAAAAGCCTCTTGCTGACTTTGGGGGAGTTGGGGAGGGGGGTACGGCTCAGACCAGCCACCCCGTGCCTGTGGGCCTGGCAGATGCGGGGAGCAGACTGCAAGGGTGACATGGGGGCTTCCACACGTTCATTTGGTGATGTGGCAAAGGTTTCCTTGTGCACCTGTAAGCAAAGGTTTCAGGTACATTAAGACAGACTGGGCCAAATCCTCCCTGCGGGGTGGGTTGGTTACGGCAGCAGAGCTGGGTCCATTGACACCAGCTGAGGCCCTAGGGAAACAGATGCTGGATCTGTGGGGTTTAATTTTTTTTTTTTCCTTTTTAAATAACAACTGGATTACCCAAGACCTACCTATTAAAAAGTGCTACGCTCTATGCTGTAAGAGTAAGTTTCCCTACAGTTTCACAAGCTAGCAATGCAAGACAGGTATTGAAGAGATTGATGTAAAAACATCTTTCCGTTACGCAAAAGATGATTTTTCCTCTCCTGTGGTTTAAGCTAACCTCCTTTAACAATCTTAGAATAAATTAACACTATTTAAATTAGAAAACAGTACATCAGATCTGAATATCAAAGAGAAAACAGTTATAAGGATACCAATCAGGAGAAGAAAAATGATCTTGTGACGTATGTGCAGTAATAACTGGCCATAAAGATATACGGAGCCTCCGATTTCCCAGCATTTGTGACGTTCAAGTTAATTAGAAGAACATTAGCAATGGTTTAAGTCAGCTATCTAACCTAGCCTCCTCCTCAAATCTAAAACACGAGTCCGTATTCTTCCAGAAGATTCAGGTGGCTACTGGTGGTGTACAAAATGCTCCTCTCCAGTTCGTATCATCGGTTTCTTGTCTGCGTGGAATTTGCGGTAGGGGGTGGGTGAGGACAGTCAGAGGCTGAGCTGCTTCTGCTGTTGCTGTTCTCAGTTTTTCTGGGATCAGTCAAACCTTTACCTATGCTTGTTATCAGGAAAGCAGGAGTGCGCATCACATCTTCATGCTAGACAGAAGTTATTCTTATGTGGCTATCCGTATTTTCTATGGAGCTTTCCATTGTTGGTTAAAAAAGTTATTTCTAATGATTAAAAAGTTGTCGGTAGCAACTGTTCACATTTAAAATTTCACATTCCCTTTAGAATGTATTTTTAAAACGTGGAGCAGAGCTGATGTTCTCCCCAGTCTTACACCGTGTATGTTAGATGGAGAAGGAACAGAGGAACAGGTTGTTTTTTTTTTTTATGCCATGCCATCACAGCCTTTTCCTGAATTTTCTGCTTTTCCAATATCCATTTCAATAAAGTCATCTGGTAAGTCTGGTACGACCGCCGCTGCGCTCTCCTCTGCGCACTGCTGCTGGCGGTGGCACAGCCCAGCCTTGCATGGTCTCACCAGGGACAGAAACACAGCACCCAGGACCATGCCAGCAGCACAGGAGTAAAAGGCTGAGCTGTAGTTCTGTGTTGTATCCACTAAGACACCTACAGAAAACACATTTACAGCAGTTAGCCACGACTAACTCCCCCTCTCCCTTGCCCATCCATCCCTCCTATAGGATTTTTAATCTGGGTACCACGGCATCGTTTTATTTGCAATCAAAATATACTCAATGGCAAACAGATGCTACCTTAAAAAAAAAAAGGTAAAAACATTGTGTGCAGGGGTACGTAGTGTCGTCTTCAGGCAAGTCAGAACCCTTCGGGCACTGCAGGGATGCTAAGCCCGAGATGCATCAGGCATCTATTTATTATGATAAGAGACTTCACCTTCCTGCGGTGTACGGTAGAAACACGCGCACAGTGAAAGCGATTTGTTTCTACCGTTCGCCAGAGCCTGAAGTGATGCCAGCTTTAGGTTTCTAACAGGATCAGGGTAGCACTGCAGTGTTTTCCTTCACTCTGAGGTTCCTCAGTAGAGGCTGCCTCATCGGTGGGACTCTGCAGAGCTGCATTGCAGCAGTCTTCTGGCTCCGAGAGCCTCCTAATACTACTTGCAGGGCTTTTAGGATAGTACTATGATTAGCGCTGCCAGAACACTTTCTAGAGCGACATCAGCACCAATGGCTGTCAAACAAACCAAAAAAAAAAAAAAAAAAAAAAGAAGTTTTAAAGTTTTAGAGTTACCTGCAAGGGGG
>VYZW01003591.1:0-10724 GCA_013401315.1 Balaeniceps rex | reverse complement strand
TCCACAAACTCTGCTGTGGCCACAGATGGTATATTCAGGGTTGTGATGCCCGAAGTGATACAGGACTTTATGAAGGATTGGACTGGCTTTTGAGGCAGTTAGTGGCTGCTGGTGTCCTGGATGTGGCTTAATTTCACAGCAGCTGCAATTTAAGGTTGTACTTTACTGTTTTGTTTTGTTTGCACGATTTAGGATGTTGTAGCCAGGTCTGCAATCTGAAGAGGGGACTTTATTTAACTGGGTGGTTACAGAAAAATATAAGCCTTTATCCTAGATTGGATAATTGGTTCAGTAAACTTGTGCAGTTATAGTGTTTTTTAAATTTGATACATTTACAAGTAATGGAATGGTCTAGTTAAAGGTGCCTTGAAATTACTTTTTGTGAAATTAAGTTGTTACAATTTAAAATTCTTACCTGATAAAATATGCATTGGAGTTCATCTGATAATTATAACAAGGTTACAGTAGTTAATTGATGTCAGAAACAATTTGAGTGGTTTAGAAACACTTTCCCAGGAAACTATTCCAAAATAGGAAACTATTTCCTAAAGTTATTAGAATAGCCAGCTCTGGCTATTAGTCAGAAATAAATGGTGCTACTGTTCAATATTTAAAAAGCACATTCATCTAAAGGTGGGATTGAAAATTACATGCAAATACACTGCAAAAGGAAAAATATTTTCCCCATTATTTATTAGCTTCCCTGTTTGTTACTGGAAGGGAGCATAACTGGGCGAAGAAAACTGAGAATGAGGAACAGTGTTGCAGGGCTAGGGGGCTGTGGCATTGTTTAGCTAGTTGTTTTCTAGTTTTGGGTTGGTTGTGTTTTGGGGGTTTTTTGTTAATTGTAAACATGCTAAATAATTTATGGACAGACTATAGAGATATTGAGTTGAAAGTGTTTTGTGCATGCTTGAGGACATAATCTGCCTTTTGAGATTAAGCTTACTCCTCAGAAGTCAAATGATGTTTTAAAAAAAAATCCAACCCAAAACAAACAAACAAACAAACAAAATCCCCAAAAACCACACCCTTCTTTAAGCAGCAGTGTGGTGTAATGTCAGTCCAGCTATGTACTCTTATACATAGGTCATCCTTCCAGATTAAGGTAGTGGCCTTAAAATATTAAATAACACAATATAAAAGCAGTGTACACTAATTATAACTCTTACTTAGAAGAGCAGATGGTAAAATGTGATGTAAATGTTCCATAATTAGGTTTTTAATTCTTACTGTGTCTTCTACATGGAACTGTCACTAATGCCTCTATTTTTAAAGGTCACTTATTCACAAACTCATGAAATATGGGTGTAGTGCTGTTTAAATTTAGAGAAGGTTGCAATGACTTAGTGATGTCTCCTTTTCTGCTGCACGTGCAACTCTGATAATAATTTTATCTGTCTGGTATGCACACCAGAATCTTTTGGCCTCCTCTGTAAGTGCGCAGTCATTGCCACTTGAAGAAGCCATGCCATGGCCCTCTTCATGTCGGTAGAGGAGCTATGAAGAGCATAGCCAATAGATCAAAACTGTATATTGTTACTTTTCTTACTAGAGTAGAGGTGAATAGGGAGAACCAGACAGTGCAAGTGAGCAGTGTTGTTTCACAGATCGGTAGATATTTTTTTTTTTTTTCTCTCTTCCACACTGAAAAGCATGTTTACCTGTGAGGGCTCTGAACCTCACTTGGCAAAGAAAATGTATCCCTTTATCTGTGGCTAAGGCTTTTATTGTATTATTATCAATTTTGTTTTCCCGCTACATACCTTAGGTAAAGCCAAGAATGTATAAACAAATAAATTAGTACATTTGCACTTTTCTTCAAGAGGAAGCAGTTAAAGTAACTACTTCCTCATAATGACTTATTTGTAGTTTTCTCGTTACTTAAATTTCATGTAAATGGTGTTAAATGCAGCTTCAGTTTCAGCAAGTCTAATGACTTAAATAGTAGCTGAAAGAACACTAAGCTTTAAAGTAGTTAAATGTTTGTGAAATGGGCTTCAATGCCTACATAGGTACTGAGAAGGGGTAGTTACTCTTTCTTCAGATAACCTGATAGATTTGGAAATAGTTTACAATGGGGTGAAGGGTGTTTTCTTGCACCAACCAACCTAAAAATTGTTCATCCTTCCCAGCCTGTAACATCTTGCACAATAGACAGTTGGCTGCTCTGACTTGAGCATCTGCTTAACCTGTACTGCAGAGCAGTCCCAGATCTAGTTGGGGCTGACTGTCCCTTCATAGCTCTTAAAATATGAACAAGTTCTGCTAAGTATGGTAGATACATTTTTCCTGGAGTACTTTTAACAGAGAAGACATGCATTCTTTAGAAAATCCTGAATCTGTAATTTTATTTTAGCTGGCTTTTGCTTGTTATACATGCCTCTCAAACTCTTAACTATATTTCTACTTACTACTTTAAAATGTTCAAGGTGACCAGTTTGGGTTTTTTTGTAACAGTACATTTGAGGGCAGAGGAAAAATACTCATGCATACTTTTAAGTTCAAAGGATTGCTTGTGACACATGGAATGCTACCATAAGAGTGTTTTTAAATGGAATTTATTTAAGATGACTTGAAGTAACTGTGAAAGTGTTGTGTTTGTGAACTCTTCAGTGTAAACAGGTACACTAAAAGGTTTATTTGTATTATAAATTAACACTATATATAAATGGTTCAGTTAAATTTAAGCTTGTTTCACCAGTTTAGTTTTTAGTGTACTGACTTATGCAGTATATAATTGGAATATTTCCTCAACTTGAACTCACTCAAGCATTACTATGACGATTATTTGAAAAGACTGAATAACTTTTCATAGGATTTTGACTTAATTGTGAAATTGAGTAAATACAAGAGCCAGTGACTGTGTTGTGGCTTTCTTTAAAGAATCTTGGCTCAAAAACAGTATGTCTAGGCTAACTGAAAAATAATGTTTTATCATTTGATATGGTCTCCGCAAATTTATTGTGGAGTACGTGGTACATAAGGGTTTTCTTCTGAGATAGTTCTTATTCTGAACTGTGTGGATGTAATATAATGATTTTTCTGAAAGAAAGGGCTCTCTTGGTGGAAACAATTCATGAGCTGCTGCGATTTGAGTTGCCCAGAAAATGAATTCTCTTCAATAAAAGTATCTAAAACTTTGAGAATTAATTTTAATAAACTTGCTTTTTTTTTTTTTAAGGTCATCTCAGAATAGAGGTGTACTACATTTTAAGTTAATGTAAAATTATTCTTATTGATCCCTGAAGATATCCCTTTATCTCACTGAAGGTAAGCTTTCTAATAGTAGCAGCTTTTGAGGGACTGAATTTGATTAGCATGCATCACATCTGGTTTCATGAATGAAGTTACCACAACTGTGAACTCCTGAGTCTTGTATGAGTGCAGTGGTGTTATGTGAAAATAAAAATAAACAGACAAAGTTAATGTTNTGGCCAGTTTGGATCAACTATCTTGGCTGTGCCCCCTCCCAGCTTCTCGTGCACCTGGCAGAGCATGGGAAGCTGAAAAAGAAAGTCCTTGACTAGTCTAAGCACTACTTGGCAACAACTAAAACATCAGTGTGTTATCAGCATTCTTCTCATCCTAAATCCAAAACACAGCACTATGCCAGCTACTAGGAAGAAAAGTAACTCTAACCCAGCTGAAACCAGGACAGTGATGAATGTGTATTTTAATAATAATCCTTAAATATGTGATTCACAGAGGCAAGGGGTGGAATGTACTGGGTTTAAGTGGCAAGGTTTTGGTAGCAGGGGGAGACTGCATAGGTGGCTTCTGTGAGAAGCTGCTAGAAGCTTCCCCCATGTCTGATAGAGCTCGTGCCAGCCGGCTCCAAGACAGACCCCCTGCTGGCCAAGGCTGAGCCAATCAGCAACAGTGGTAGCGCCTCTGTGATAACATATTTAAGAAGGGGGAAAAAAACTGCTGTGCAATGGCAGCCGGAAGAGAGGAGTGAGAATATTTGAGAGAAACAACTTTGCAGACACCAAGGTCAGTGAAGAACGAGTGGGAGGAGGTGCTCCAGGCACCGGAGAGGAGATTCCCCTGCAGCCTGTGGTGAAGACCATGGTGAGGCAGGCTGTCCCCCTGCAGCCCATGGAGGTTAACAGTGGAGCAGATATCCACCTGCAGCCCGTGGAGGACCCCACACCAGAGCAGGTGGATGTGCCCAAAGGAGGCTGTGACCCCATGGAGAGCCTGCACTGGAGCAGGCTCCTGGAAGGACCTGTGAGGTACCCATACTGGAGCAGTCTGTTCCTGAAGGACTGCACCCTGTGGAAAGGACCCACACTGGAGCAGTTTGTGGAGGACTGCATCCCGTGGCAGGGACCCCATGCTGGAGCAGAGGAAGAGTGTGAGGCGGAAGGAGCAGCAGAGACAAGGTGTGATGAACTGACCACGACCCCATTCCCCATCCCCCTGTGCCGCTCGGGGGGAGGAGCCAGAGAAAGTGGGAGTGAAGTTGAGCCTGGGAAGATGGGAGGGGTGGGGAGAAGGTGTTTTAAGATTTAGGTTTTATTTCTCATTATCCTACTCTGATTTGATTGGCAATAAATTAAATTAATTTCCCCAAGTCAAGTCTGTTTTCCCTGTGACGGTAATTGGTGAGTGATCTCTCCCTGTCCTTATCATGACCCACGAGCCTTTCGTCATATTTTCTCCCCCCCGTCCAGTTGAGGAGGGGAAGTGATAGAGTGGCTTGGTGGGCACCTGGTGGCCAGCTGAGGTCAACCCCCCACAGTGCTTTTAAAAGACACCTGATTTTGAAATAGGTGCTATATAAATGCAGTTTCTTTAAGTGCCACCTTTAAGGATTTGATTTGTATCTGTTAGATTCACATACCAAAATTTCTTTTTTTTTTGGCTCTGAAATTGTACACAGATGGAAATATGAACAGGGAAGTGTTCAAACCTGAATCTTGGCTTCCCTGTATAGCTAGAATTAGGCAATTTTAAGGAGTCATCCTGGCACCACATCCAAAAACTTAGAACAATCTAAGCAATAGCTATATTTCCATCAAGTTCAAACCGGTAAATTAATATAAAATATTCTAGTAATACACAATTGCAAATATGTCTGTTTTACAGGGAATTTTATATGGCCCTTATGCCAATTAAAGTCAAAAGGCCTCTTGGTCACAACTAACAAAAATACCTTTTTATTTCTTAAAGGACTGTTTCAGTGAAGCCTACACCATGTATATCTTTGTATGCAGCATTTATTTGTAAAATAACAAGAAAAGATTATTTGGGTAGTACTGTGTTCCTTTTTCCACCAGGAAAAAAAAATATTTTTACTGTGTAGTTAACATATTGGACCTTAAATTGAGCTTTTAACATTACTTGCAGTTGGTACTCCTGTTATAAAAAAACTGGTATCCGTTGGTATTTGGTTCTGCAGTAGCCATGCTGTGTGTATGGTCTATCATGTCGTAAAGTTGAATGAAGCTCGTCTTCAAAAATTCTCTTCCCCAAATACTTTCACCACCCATTCATGTACCGGTTGGGTCACCAGTCTGAATCATGAAACCCTGAATAGAAATTAAATGTTATTACATCATCACATAGAATAAATAAGCAAAAGTGTTTTATGCCAAGTGACCTTTTTTTCAAACTTACATCATACCTTTCAACAAAATGTGTTAAAATGCTATGGATAAGGGACAAAGCATTTGAGGCTTCTTTAAGTGATAATCAAGTACTTGTAAAAAAAGATTACTCATTGTTCCTGCTAGTGAAGGACAGAAACCTGACTATCTGTACCTTCTGCAAACACTTCGGATGTATCAATTTGATTCTGGTACAACAGAAATAAGAAGCCTTACACGAAATGCCATTCTGACATGAAACAAAGTCCTAATTCAAGCAGGATTGCTGAATTCATCTTTGTCTCAATTTTCAGATTTCTTCCACCTTGTCAGTTGCGGGACAACTATTAAACAACTTCATTAAGTGATAAAGCTCTTTAGAACCTCAGAGTTGTTCAGACTTTACAGGGAACTCTGAAGCCATTCCAGAAATCCTTTGGGCAAAAGGGAAATTAAAGGGTTAACAGAGAGGACTGACCAAAAAGGTACATTATAGTTACCTTGATGATACAATGAAATACGTGTCCATTGTAATAACCATTTCTGCTGTGCACACAGAAGTTTTCCACTGTTTTGGGGCACCTAAAAGCATGTAACAGAAAATACAGGTGTCCTGGTTTCAGCTGGGATAGAGTTAATTTTCTTCCTAGTAGCTGGCATAGTGCTGTGTTTTGGATTTAGGATGAGAAGAATGCTGATAACACACTGATGTTTTAGTTGTTGCTAAGTAGTGCTTACACCAGTCAAGGACTTTCTTTTTCAGCTTCCCATGCTCTGCCAGGTGCACAAGAAGCTGGGAGGGGGCACAGCCAGGACAGCTGACCCAAACTGACCAAAGGGCTATTCCATACCATATGACGTCATGCTCAGTATATAAACTGGGGGGAGTTGGCCAGGGGGCAGCGATCCCTGCTCGGGGACTGGCTGAGCATCGGTCGGCAGGTGGCGAGTAGTTGCATCGTGCATCACTTGCTTTGTATATTATTATTACTACTACTACTACCACCATTTTACTTTATTTTATTTCAATTATTAAAGTGTTCTTATCTCAACCCATGAGTTTTCTCACTTTTACTCTTCCAATTCTCTCTCCCATCCCACCGGGGCAGGGGGAGTGAGCGAGCAGCTGTGTGGTGCTTAGTTGCTGACTGGGGTTAAACCACAAGAACTACAAAGCTATTTCTAGTTAATTTATGGCATGTTCAAGCTAAAAATTCTAAAATATACTTGCAATTTAAAGGGATGCCTCTGGAAAAGCTGTGTTTGCAAACACTCAAGACAAAAAGCACTGGAAATGCACAAGGAGGAAATTAAAAAATAACAGAGAGAAAACATCAATACAAGAATGGAGTTACTTAAAGAGAAACCACATACGCCATGTAAAACCTATTTTTTTTAAAAACCATGCAAATTACTGTCAGATCTGCCTGGATATTCTGGAGAACAGGGGTTTCAGATGCCTTCATCTCTACAGTGATTGCAGCATGATGTTTCTTTGCTACTCCTTGGAACAAAGCTAGTTGCATCACTTTGATGTTCTCTTGTTTTCCCAAGATACGAATACACCTGAAGTACAAGATGTAAAAAGGTGTAACTACTGTTAGCTGCTCAGTCAGAGAATGTATCCTTTCTGACTGCAAGAGACTCAAAGCAAAATTTCAAAAGCCTCTCAAAATATTTTTTTACTAATTGTTTTTATAATGCTTCTCTATTCAAACTTGCTACATAATTTACTAGTCAGCCTCCCTACCCAATAAAATCCCAACCACATGATGCACATTTACTTTGTTATCACATCCAGTTAGCCAGAGATGAATTGATTACACATTTTTTAAAACAAATATGCTTGCCATATTTTCCCTTCATTTTACTAAGCTTTAAACTGCAACGACTCATTACTAAGCATGGGAATCTCTTATCTACAGTCTAATTTAAGGCTCCTGAATAACAACAACAAAAAAAGATTAGAGACACCCACAGTCATATCAAGTTTTAAATATACTATAAATTTAACTGAATATGGAGTTTGAAACAAATATATTTATCTCCATATGTATCACTGGAACTTACCTGTTAGTCTCTACATTTATGACCTTAATGCCCAACGTTGTTCCATAGAGAACAAAGTGTCCAGTTTCATAAAAAAATATATTAATTAATCTTACTGCATCCACTTTCTCCAGCTCACGCTCAACTGCCATGCGTCGGCCAAACTCCATATCTGGTAATTGCTGTCTCACCTGCTGAAGTTCAGTAAACATCTAAAGAAAAAAAAAAAAATCACTATTATATGAACATATTTTAAACTTTTGACCCAGCAAAACACCAATCCACATGCTTAGAAAATACAGAATTCAAGCGAGACTACTCCACTCAAAGAATTAAAATAAATACAAGTAATACTCTCTCTATTTTAATGACCTAATAGGCATATGTTGTAGTAGTAGGCTCAAGCAAAGAAGGAAAAGTGTGTAGCTGTCTAAAAGTTCTTAGAAGATTACAAATTTAATTCTTTTCATTATTATGATGTTATTTGAAATGGGCATTTTCCCTAATTGCTTTCTAGTTAAAAGAAATCTAGCAGTATGAAAACACAGATGAAAATCAACAACTCAGTTTCACTGCATAACTAACATAAATTAGTAAGAATTAATTTTGGGGCAAAGCAATACAAGAAGCAAGGAAGAGAACATGGAAAACCTTTTCTACAAGAAAAATATAGCAATAAAGCTCAGCTTTAGAAACAGATGATAACGTAAGTGAATGTGTTGGTAGATAAATTCAAATTAGTAGAAAAAAAGAGAAGCAAGACCAAACTCATGCTCAGAGATTCATCAAAGACTTTCATGATCTTCCCCATCAAAAAAAAATGAAAAAACTTATACTGGATGGGTAAGCCTTGCATTTAGCAAATTCATATAGAATCATAGAATCATAGAATGCTTTGGGTTGGAAGGGACCTTTATAGATCAGTATTGTCCTGGTTTTGGCTGGGTTAGAGTTAATTTTCTTCCTAGTAGCTGGCATAGTGCTGTGTTTTGGATTTAGGATGAGAAGAATGCTGATAACACACTGATGTTTTAGTTGTTGCCAAGTAGTGCTTACCCTAGTCAAGGACTTTCTTTGTCAGCTTCCCATGCTCTGCCAGGTGCACAAGGAACTGGGAGGGGGCACAGCCAGGACAGCTGACCCAAACTGACCAAAGGGCTATTCCATACCATATGACGTCATGCTCAGTATATAAACTGGGGGGAGTTGGCTGGGGGGCAGCAATCGCTGCTCGGGGAGTGGCTGGGCATTGGTCATTGGGTGGTGAGCAATTGCATTGTGCATCACTTGTTTTGTATATTCTTTTATCATTATTATTATTATTATTTTCTCTTCCTCTGCTGTCCTATTAAACTTCCTTTATCTCAACCCACAGGTTTTCCTGTTTTTTTTCCCCTGATTCTCTCCCCCATCCCACCGGGGCGGGGGGAGGGTGAGCGAGCGGCTGTGTGGTGCTTAGTTGCCAACTGGGGTTAAACCACAACATCTATGTGTCATTATCCAAAGTTTCTGTAGAAACAGCCACCCTTCTCCAGATCATTGATGGAAGCATAAAGCATAGGGATTTGCAGATAGCCACACTGTATAGATTAGTTAAAATTGAAAGGATCTGAAGAATTTGAGACAAAGCTAATCAACCATGCAACATACCAGCATATACCTATCAAAGCAGACAACACAAGATAATGTGAGCTGAAAAGATCACACAAAACTTATGATTCTACATTAATCATGGCAAGCCCGAGCAAACAGCCATGAAAAAATTCTAAGGCAGGTCAACAGAAACTATCTGCTCAATAAACAGTAATGCAGAAGATAGAGCAACAAACACTAAATTTTAAAAGGCTATTTAGGACAATGCTTATATTACAGCTGTATACTTTTCTCTTCTTCATTAAAGAGTTCACTTCGGGTCAAACCCAATTATCTCTGAAAAAGAAATATATGGGGAGAGGAGGGTCTAGATTACTGAGGCTGAAAAAAAACTATTCAAAGATAAATCAGGGGACATACTATAGACAAATGTTATAGGTAGCATTCAGGGTATCCCTGAAGCAAAATGGATTTAAATTCTACCTCAGTTTTCCCTGAATTCTCAAACAGGAAAAAAATGCACCTTCTATCATAACATCAAATTAAGTGAGTTTTTTAATATTAAATTAATTTTATTTCATCCTATAATTTTACCAGTTTTGTAGTGATAATACAGGGCTGCTAAATAGAAAACACCAGCAAAACCAAAAGACTAAGGCTAACTGGAATTTTTCCACAGCACACAGCCAAGAGGGAATCAATTCCTATGGGCTAAGTACGTTACCTGGAGGATGTTACTAAAACTATAACCAACAAAGCAGCTAACATAAGCATTTTTATAGGCATTCTGAAAAGCTTTTTTCTTTTTTTTTTGTTTGTTTGTTTATACTTTTATTCAGTTTCACAATTAGCCAACAAATAGTAGACTGTGGAATAAATGTTTTCCAATTTCAAAAGGCTTGTGGAAACATCAGTATTTCTACCAATCTTGGTATAGCATTCATTGATCCTCCTACTCTCCAAACCCACTCTTGTAGAAGTGTGGGGCTTGTTTTCCTCTGGTATTGATATAATTCCAATAACACCCATTCTTATTTCTCCCAGATTCTTTAGCTATAGAAATCCTACAGTAGCAAGACTAAGGAAAACAACAATGTTCTTTCTAACAGAAGAAAATTGCTATCCCTATGACAACAAATAAGGCAATACATACAGGCCAAGTTCCTTCTCTACTGGAACTATTAGAAAAGACGGGTCATAGATGTAGGAGACTCCCTTCTGAGGGGAAAGGAGGGTCCAATATGCCGGGCAGACCCTCCTCATAGGGAAGTCTGCTGCCTGCCAGGAGCCTGGGTTAGAGATATCGCTAGGAAACTTCCCAGCCTGGTACAGCCCACGGACTACTACCCATTACTGCTCTTCAATGTGGGTGGCGACAAAGTTGCAGTACGTAGCCCAAGGGTGATTAAAAGAGACTTCAGAGCCTTGGGATGGCTGGTAAGGGAATCCGGGGCACAGGTTATTTTTTCCTCCCTCCTTCCAGTTGTG
>VYZW01003589.1:8142-22001 GCA_013401315.1 Balaeniceps rex | reverse complement strand
ATTTTTTTCTCAAATAATAAAGCTGACACTGGCTAATTCTGTGTTTGCACCACTGAGTCTGGATCTTGAAAGGGCCGACTGTGAACAGAAGTGAGTTCACACAAACTTCTTCTTGCTTGGCCGTTGTCAGCTTCACAGAGGAGGGCTTATGTTGCTGATAGCAGCTAAGAACATGAGGTATTAGTCAGGTAGTGAAAACAGCCTTTTCTGTTCCTTATGACCAGATATCTGCAAGAGCTAATGTTACATTTTCTAGATAGGATCTGCTCAAGAAGAAGGTTTTGGCAAAAAATAAAAGCACAAGAAAGGAAAGAAGCAATCAGAAACATGAATTAAATGTCTGAGACAGATGAGGGAGTTTTAATTCACCACAAAATTGAATATAAGCAGAGGGTGCCCCAAGTGGACAAAATGCATGTTCCTTAAGACCCAGTAAGCTTACAAGACAAGATGCTGCTCAGGAAATTTGAGAATTAGTGAGAAAACAGCTTGCATACAGTTGAATGAAAAATGTAGTTCAATATGTATCGCTGTATAGTGTGGCTGAAACATACAGGTGGGTCAGCTTATTCAGAAACACTGAAAGAAGGTCCAGTGCAAAGAGAAATGGAATATTGTCCATATGCCCAAGGCATATATTATATGAATTCTTATCACCAAAGCACTTTGGTAAAAGAAAATAAAGGAGACTGTTCCTCTTATTCTAACTCAGGTGCCTGAATTTGTCAATGCCTTAGTGAGTGCCAGGCCACCCAAAGTCAGGTGATGCACAGTTGGTTTGTTTGGAAATGTTAAACCTGTGGTATTTCAGATCACTTTTAAAGGTACAAGTAGTGTGCAAAATATCCAAGGTTTACTAGTCTTCTAACTGTGGTTAAAGTAACAACCATATTTTGTGGACTAAATTTTGTACACCACTTCTCCATCAGGTTTCATCTTATGTCAATATTTGTACTAGTAGTAATAAAAATTATAATGCATATTTCCAAGGTGTAAATAAGTTAGTAGCATTAAATGCTGTATTTTGTTATAGTTTTTTCCATTACATGCTCTTGGTTTTGTACAGGCTTATTAATTTGCTAAGGCTAGCTTTGCAGAGGGGTAACTGATGTGTTAAACCAATAACTGAAAATTGAGTGCTTGGTTTTTAAAGAAGGAATTGAGCTGGGTTTAATACTGCAAGGTCATACAGTGCGTAACTGAATTCTGTTTGTATTTAAATGGATTCCTTTGAAAGATAAGCAATGAGTGCTGCATTTGACACTGTCTGGTGAATCTGTCTTGCCTTACACCCAGGGCTGTGTTTGTGGCTAAGGTGTTTAACCTTACCAAATAGACTTAATGTTTGGAGGGACAAATTAAAGTGAATAGCAGTACAGCCATGCAGAATGATTTAATGACAAGTGTTCATCCCTGGCAAATTGGGCTAAATTCTGGTCTTCAGTGTGATAAAATAACAAAATCATTCCTGTCAAAATAATGCTGCTAGGTTTGTGCCTTAACAGTGACAGAGACTGGATGTCATTCTTCTCTACTTACATAGATTTTTTTGCCTGTTGTGACACCAGGAGAATACATAATGTTTACTGTAAGCACCGCTGCTGTGAAATGCACAGTCGGGGAAGTAATGCCATTGAGGAGAAAGAAAAGTCAGGACTGAAGATCCATGTTCAGTTTGGAGGGATCCCTCTTTGCATATTGTCAAGACCAGTGTGAAAGAATTTTAGGGTTTCCTTGAAGAGATACAGATAATCATCCAGAAAAAGTAATACCACCTGTTGTTTGCATGTTCTTTCATTAAAACAGTTATGTTGGCAGAGTGACAAAGAAAAAAGAAATAATCTCTTGAGAATGGCGTTCAGATTCTTGTGGTGTTAGAACTGCTTTGCTGAACATAATTTCAAAGTGCCAGAGACTGGTGATGGGCTGGTGATTTTTTTGTGTTTGGGGTTTTTTCATCGCTTTATTGGCACAAATGCTTGCTTATTGGTATACTAATAGAATTTCTGGCATCAGGGCAATAAAAATGTACAAAGTGGTAGTGTAAAATTTACACAAAAGATCAACAAAATATACTGCTAAGCTATCAAACTTTTTGAAAGAAGTCATGGAGACGTAAGCACCCCACTGTGCTAAAATACTTTCCAAAATTGTGGCACTCTGGTGCTTGGCCTCTAAGTAAAATGCTGTAATGTGACAGCATTACTTTTTGTTAGGTTTTTTGATATGACAAAGCAAAGTAAGTTTTGAGACTAAGGTTAATCAACAGATCCACATATTTCAGAGGAAAGTATATACTTATGAATGCAATTTTTTAATGTTTCTTTTAAATTTTTGGAACTTAAAATACCAGATTTTTCTTTCCTTTTCTAGGACAACAACTGATAAATTCAGCCTCTGATTCATTGCCTGCAGTATATTCTAGGCATTCATTATACAGCAATAAATTGCCACCAGATTGCTGCTATCACACCTAGCATGAGCTGTTGCGTTATTTAGCTCTTTTTATCTTTGGAGCACCTCTTCCTCAGTTTTCTTGGTGGACAGCTGGTGCAGTCATGCAGCTTGCACACTAGCATTCTGTTCAGAGGGATGACTGTTTTTTCTTCAGTTGGTAGTGGGGCTTGGATTAAACAAGGCTCAGAAGTTTGTTTTAAACAAACGAGTGTCTTCAAGTTTTGGTCAGAAAAGCAGTGGGATTCCAGTGGTGGTACTGAGGACACTAGAAACTTCCTATGTCAGATGAACTGGAATTTTGTCTAACCTGTGTGAAAATTGGTATAAGGCTCAGCTCACACATTTTGAAGTTGAATGGAACTTTACTGAGCACATCACACTTCATAAAAATGTATAGGAATAGCTGTGCCTTCATAAAGCTGGCAGTGTCCTTCTTTCCATAATTGTTTTCCTCGTTTCTGTCATCATCCCTCGTTATTTACCCCTTCTTTGCTTATAGCTTTCTGAATTTTGTATTATCTTGTAGCATCAAATTCAACAAAATTTTCTGTATCTACACTGTTTCTCTAGGAAACATGCTATGGTAGTCTGTAATAGATGATGACATTTTTCTGAAAATTCAGGACAATGACCTTTCGATACTGTTTCTTCTCTGGGGACTTGTAATTTCCCATGTCACAATAGCCAAAGGAGCATTGCTGCCATCCCAACATACAAAACACAGAATATGTTACATAAGTTCCATCAAAGATCATTCATAATTATTGATGTTAAATTGTCAGTGGGAATGTGTTGGAAGATGTGGTCTTCATTTCACTGTTACTCCACTGGGAGCTTTAAAGCAATACTGATAATCTGTTGTGGCAGAAACTGATAATTGGTCAAAGTATGACAAATTTCCCATACCATCCTTTGGGGAGGAGATGGGGTTGCAGTGGGTTTTTTGTGTATTTGTTTTGTTTTGCTTTTCTGTACTATAGATTGTGATTTTGTTTGAAATTTTTTGTTTAGTGACTTTTTGTTTGGTCAGTTTTAAGAGTGGAGGAGTTGTAGCAGCAGTGTGGCAGCAAGAGGGACATAAGGGGGCCCAGAATCTGCTGGAGGCTACACTACAGTGGTGGCAAAGTACCCCGTAGTGCAGCAGAAGCCTCAACCCAGGAGAAGCTTCAGGGCTAGGGTGCTGCTGCTAGGGTGCTGCTGCCTCAGGCTGAAGTGCAGAGTGTCAGGACGAGATGCAATGAGCTTAATTTGGAACATAGGAAATTCTGTCTTGATAAATATGAACTTTTTCACAAAGGGTGGGGCCAAAAAGTGAAAGAGGGACCCAGAGAGCTTGAATGACCTCCATCCCTGGATGTGATCAAGACTTCACTGGGTAAATCCCTGAGCGATGGGCTCAAACTGGACCTGCTTTGATGAGAGTTGGACCAAATGAACATTACAGGTTCCTTTCAGGCTATGTGATTATGTAACCCTGTGAAAATCTCTGTTGCTTGGTTGTCCACTTTAAAAAAAGACTTCGTAGAACTATGAGAAAGAGGATCCATTACTTCAGTAAAGTATCAAGGGACAAAACAGTTCGCAAAGGAAAATTAATAGATAAGGATTTCTCAGTCCAAAAATTTAATGTCTGAAGGCAAGCATGAGAGATATAGATATAACAATTAATTTTGAAAAGGTGAACAGTGAACTTTCGATGTGTAGTAGAGTGAATAACATGCGTGTAAAGGCTTTAGATTAAATGATCAGTATTAAGTGACATAAATAACTGCTTGTTTAAATTAGAGCATAAAATGAAATTGTCAAACTGATGCTGAGGGATGTTTTAGAGGCCAAAACTGTAAATGTGTTCCAAGAGAGATTAGATAAGTGAGTGAGCTTAAAAAGCAGTGCCTCTCTGGGGCAGCCATTCTCTTGGAAAGGTATGCTAGAACAAGGGGAATTCTCTATTTGCTCTGTTACTGATACACTTTCTGAGAAATCTTCTGACCACTCTGCACTTCTGAGCAAATGGGCATGTGTTTTGATTGAATGATGATAGCTTTTATATTCTCTGGTATTATTGGTAAAACCTTTGTCAATACATGGGCATGAATGATTCCCTCCTCCAGGGAAGTGCTCTCCTGGAATATTGCTGGACCCTTCCTCTCTCATCATTTTGTCTGTGCGCCTGTGTGTGCGTGCACACACACAATCTCTGCTGGTAAGAAGTGGCATTTTTTATTCCCTCTAATGATCTGACTGCCTGTTCCCTGGTGCACAGTTCCTTGGGAGTGCGGTGTTTGCCCTAGTGATTACACAGTAACTGCTCTTCAAGCTATTACACTAGCTTGCAGCACATTGTCTCTCAGATGATAGCACAAATCAATTTAAGGTTTAAAATAACTTCATCTTGTGGCTTACTTTGCATACATCCTGGTCTTTTACAGTTCTCTCTGTTTCTCCACCTGAAATGAATGACTTTGTGTGAAAAAAACACAAAGCAGCAAAAGTGTCTAGATGCTGGCTTTTACGCATTATCTAAGCCCTCTGGAGTGTGATGGGATTATTAAACCTGTGCTGGTACAAGGTTTTCAAGCCTTCGTCCAATTTAGTCGTTCTAGTAGATGTAGTACTTGGCCTTTTTTTGTTTGTTTTTGAAAACCCTATCAGAGAATTTCAAAATTGGCGTATGGCATGTGATGAAGTCATCAATAATTGGGAACACTAGGATGTACTTTCTTGAGAAGTGCATTGTGCCTTCACAAGAACAGAAACAGAGGACCGAATAAGCTTTCTTCCCCCCCGCCCCCAGTCTGTAGTTTTGTACAGGCCAATAATATCATACAGTCCAATAATATTTCCAATATTTAATACAGTTGCTCTTTCCTAGCTTTTTTAATTTCAGTTTTCTGGGTAATTATAATACATTTTGTATAGTACTTTTGTGTAATCACGAACAATTGCTCGAGTTTTCTGTGATGTAATCCTTGTATCTACTTAGGATCTCTTAACTGCCAGATGTTGGAACATATCCCAACACCAACAGGTGCTTATGGCTGTTGTGTGGTCATTGTCAGGGTTAAGGGACTGTTTTCCATATATTATTTGCATGTCATAAACCTGGATTTCTTAGTTAGACTTTTTTTTTTAAAAAAAAAGCTTTTTTTTAATATATATATATGTGTGAATTAAATATGTATAGATATATTTCCAAATGAGATATATATATGAGAAACATACATATTTCCCTATGGGGAAACCTAGACCCATGCAATGCTGGACTGCTTCAGTTTTGATCTGATGTCATACTGCTTCTTGGGATCTATAGTCAAGATATTCCATTCTTCTCTGATCATTTGGTCTCTGAATCTGGAGTACATCAACCATGATGCAGATCTCTGTAATTACCATGTTTGCAATGAAAGTCTTCTTTTCTGAGGCTTGATTTTATTTTTCCTATCTCCATGAAATCTCAATATTTAATTCACACTGCCAGTCCCCTTTTTTTTTAGTGTAAAATTTGAATGAAATACAGATGCTTCATAGCACCTCCTCCTGTCCTTTTTCTTAGTGTTTGTGCTTTTGTCTAGACTGCAGGAACTGTACATTCCACTGCTGTCCTCCAGTCCTTCAAATAAATAAATCAGGTTTTTTGTGCCATGTTTTTGTTTCCACGTGCACCCATTATTTCCTTCTGCTGGAAACCAGAGGTAGGTCGGAAGTGGTTTTAGGTTCCAATAAGGAAGAGGGGTGGGAGGGTGTTTCCTCACAACATAATACTTGGACATGGCCAGGATACCTGCTCGAAGAGCGTAGGTGTTGAGTGTGGGTGATTGTGTCTGCATGTATCGGCACGTCTGTATGCATTAGTCAGTTGGCCATGCTAGAAAATGTGACATTTAATGAGCGGATCATACTTCTGGTTCTAAGCTTCATTTTGGAACTTTATATTTTTTTGACTGGGGGAAAGCTTCGCAGCATATCTTTTTCCTAGTTTTTCCATTTGTTGAAACCTGTGTCAATGTAGAAACCATAGAACTGTTCAGAGAGAGTGGCTGAGAATACCTTGTTACTAGATCCATCACAACATCTGGTGGGCAGATGTACATAGGTGAAACTGGGTAAACATGCGTAGGTGGTTACTAGGCCTACTAAGTGGTAAGGAGATGTAACCATCTATTCCCTATGTTCCTGGGAGCACACAGTAGCACTGTCATTTTGGGATAGTTAAATAATTATGTTTAAATGATACTTCCTGTACATAATCTGTTTTATGCCATAGCTAGTATTAAAAGTTGTCTTTGCTCACAGAGCTGCTGTTGTTCTGCATTTCAAAACATAGTGTCACTTTGTGGCTTTGTTGCAGCGGAAACACCACTTCTGCAGACCTTTAAGCAGGACTTTCCTTTGCACATACGAGCGGCAATTTTTTAAAGGCATGTTCCTGCTTATGTGTTTTTTAGTATTTACAGAATCACAGTGTGTATCACTAAATAGATTCAGGCTTCTCCACTGCCAGAAGAATGTGTTTTGAGGGTGTGTTGGATTTATGTGGCAAGGTTTTGGTAGCGAGGAGCTGCAGGGATGGCTTCTGTGAGAAGCCACCAGGCGCTGCCCCATGTCGGACAGCACCTGTTCCAGCCAACTCCAAGATGGACCCACCGCTGGCCAAAGCTGAGCCCATCAGTGACATTGGTAGTGCCTCTGTGATGCCATATTTGAGAAAGGGTAAAAAACTACTGCACAACAGCAGCTGTGAGTGAGGAGTGAGAATATGTGAGAGAAACAGCCCTGTAGACACCAAGGTCAGTGAAGATGGGGAGGAGGTGCTCCAGGCACCGGAGCAGAGATTCCCCTGCAGCCCGTGGAGAAGATCATGGTGAATCAAGTTGTCCCCCTGCAGCCCATGGAGAACCACAATGGAGCAGATATCCACCCTGCAGCCCATGGAGGACCCCATGATGCGGCAGGTGTATGTACCCAGAAGGAAGCTGCAGCCCATGGAGAGGAGCCCATGCTGGAGCAGGATTTCTGGCAGGACCTGTGACCCTGTGGGGGACCCACGCTGGAGTAGTCCGTTCCTGAAGGACTGCAGCCTGTGGAAAAGACCCATGCTGGAGCAGTTCAAGAAGGACGGTCTTCCTCCCATGGGAGGGGACCCATGCTGGAGCAGGGGAAGAGAGTGAGGAGGAAGGAATGGCAGAGACAAAGTGTTATGACCTGACTGCAGTCCCCATTCCCCATCCCCCTGCACTGCTCAGGGGGAGGAGGTAGAAGAGCTGGGAGTGAAATTGAGCCTGGGAAGAAGGAAGGGGTGGGGGAAAGGTGGTTTTCGTTTGGTTCTTATTTCTCACTATCCTACTCTGTTATTAATTGGCAATAAATTAAATTCATTTTCCCAAGTCAGGTTTGTTTTGCCCTTAGCGGTAACTGGTAAGTGATCTCTCTGTCATTATTTGCACCCACAAGTTTTCTATGGTGTTTTCTCCCCATGTCCTGTTCAGGAGAGGGAGTGATAGAGCGTCTGGGTGGGCACCTGGCTGCTAGTCAAGGTTAACCAACCAAAGAGGGCCTAAAAGAATTCGTAGTTATAAGGTGTTCTTTTTAATGTATTGTGACTTCCATCAGTGTGTGTGGTATCCACAGATATGTTGTAGCATGCTTCCCCTGTAAATCATCAGTCTTCTAATGGCTGTGTGCTGTTCTGCTTCTTTACTGAGGAGGTGGAGGTATAGTTTTTATTCTATATTTAATCAATTTAATCAATTAGGATTTTTTTTCCTTCTGTGATCAGATTATGATTTTTCTCAACTTCCCTTTGCTTTGTCCTCAGCTTGTTTTGTAAATAAAGATTTCTAAACTGCATTCATTGCAAATGCATCACTTCAAGTACTGGATATTTTATATTCAGAACTGAGCTGCATTGATTACTTCTGAATGATCATAGAAATCACTTAGTATTTTTTCAGTTCATTAAAAGTCAGGCTCTATAGACTCTATCTCATTGTTCTAAATAACAAATTCCCTTCAATGGTGCTTTTATACATGACAAATAAAGTAAAAACGTGGCTGCCACTGGTACAGTCTTATGTGGTAGGGAACAACACGAGCCACCTGCTGTGTTGTTGCCACATGGCCACATGAACTTGGGAAGCCTTTGTCCCAACTGCTAGGGCCTAGCGTAGCAACTGTAAGAGCTAGTGGATGGATACCAGTGAAATTGAATGATGAGATTTCAGTTCTGGAATAATTAGGACACCAAGGAATACACTGTGCCTGTGAATCTCTGGGAAGAAATGGCAGTTTGGAGGAAGATGGCAGCCCAGTATGAGGATTGTGGTATTTTAAAACTATTTCCTGCATGTGCAACATATGTTATGTTCCAGCCACTTGCCATCCTCCAGGGGCAAGGCTAAGATTTGGTCATGGTTTAACCCCAGCCGGCAACTAAGCACCACACAGCTGCTCGCTCACTCCCCCCCAGTGGGATGGGGAAGAGAATCAGAAGAGCAAAAGTGAGAAAACTCGTGGGGTGAGATAAGGACAGCTTAATAGGTAAAGCAAAAGCCGTACATGCAAGCAAAGCAAAACAAGGAATTCATTCACTCTTCCCATGGGCAGGCAGGTGTTCAGCCGTCTCCAGGAAAGCAGGGCTCTGTTACACATAATGGTTACTTGGGAAGACAAACACCATCACTCCGAATGTCCCCCACTTCCTTCTTCTTCCTCCAGCTTTATATGCTGAGCATGACATCATATGGTATGGAATATCCCTTTGGCCAGTTGGAGTCAGCTATCCCAGCTGTGTCCCCTCCTAGCTTCTTGTGCACCCCTGGCCTCCTCACTGGTGGGGTGGTATGAGAAGCAGAAAAGGCCTTGACTCTGTGTAAGCACTGCTCAGGAATAACTAAAACATCCCTGTGTTATCAACACTGTTTTCAGCACAAATCCAAAACATAGCCCCATGCTAGCTACTATGGAGAAAATTAACTCTATCCCAGTCAAAACCAGCACAGATTTCCAGTGCACTGAGAATCAAAAGAATCATAGAATCATGGAATCATAGAATGCTTTGGGTTGGAAGGGACCTTTAGAGGTCATCTAGTCCAATCCCCCTGCAGTGAGCAGGGACAGCATCAACTAGATCAGGTTGCTCAGAGCCCTATCCAACCTGACCTTGAATGTTTCCAGGGATGGGGCCTCCACTACCTCTCTGGGCAACCTGTTCCAGTGCTTCACCAGCCTCATTGTAAAAAATTTTTTCCTTATATCTAGCCTAAATCTACCCTCCTTTAGTTTAAAACCATTACCCCTTGTCCTGTCACAACAGGCCTTGTTAAAAAGACTGTCCTCATCTTTCCTATAGACCCCCTTTAAGTAATGAAAGGCCGCAATAAGGTCTCCCTGCAGCCTTCTCGTCTCCAGGCTGAACAACCTCAACTCTATCAGCCTGTCCTCGTAGGAGAGGTGCTCCAGCCCTCGGATCGTTTTTGTGGCCCTCTTCTGGACCCGCTCCAACTGGTCCATGTCTTTGTTATGCTGGGGACCCGACAGCTGGACGCAGTACTTGAGGTGGGGTCTCAGGAGAGCCGAGTAGAGGGGCAGAATCACCTCCCTCGACCTGCTGGCCATGCTTCTTTTGATATAGTGCAGGATACGGTTGGCCTTCTGGGCTGCAAGCGCACACTGCTGGCTCATGTCCAGCTTTTTATCCACCAGTACCCCCAAGTCCTTCTCCGCAGGGCTGCTCTCAATCCCCTCATCTCCCAGCCTGTATTGATATCGGGGGTTGCCCCGACCCAGGTGGAGGCTGGCAGCTGTTACAGCTTCAAGGCAAGCTGAAGATCTGAAATAAACCTATTTATTTATTTATTTATTTTCATGGGCTGGGCAACATCTGGGTGAAAAATTGAACTTGAAAAGTCATCCTGCCCTACTGTGTACATTTGTCTCTTTAGCACTGTGGACTCTGTGAACTAGTCCTTGTCAGACACATTGGATTCCCTGTGTGCAGTGTCTCTAACAAGAATCTCATCCATTGCACAGGATATAATTCTCAGTATAATTATGCAAGCATCAGCAAAATTTCTACTTGCAGAAAAGGAATATGAGAGAGATCAGTCTCTTCAGGTCAGTCCACTAATGTAAATACTTGTGAATTCTTTTTTTGTAAGTAGAATTATACTTTTATATCTTACTTTTGTTTTAAAATCTGATTTAATTTTTTTTTTTTAGGGGGAGGGTGTTTGATGCATGCAGAAGGAAAATTATTTAGTCATTCTTATGTTTTAATGTTTGAAAATATTTAGAGAGGCCATTGCTGTAACTAATTTTGTGATCATAGTATTAAAGCCTGACCACAGCAGGTTTATTGTGTAGTTTGCTTTCCTCTCTTCAGATTTCATTATTTCAGTTTCATTATTGCTTGGTGTTTCAGTATTGCTTGATGTCTGTGCGTGTGGAGAAGTGTATAACTGAGTGGTCTCCTGTTAAATTCAGTTTGCTTTATAGCATGGAGCTATAGTAGTGCTGGGGAGGAACCTTGCAAGATATTCTGTCTTTCATACGCTGATCTTTGCATCACATGATTTGCTAATGAGTGACAGCACCATCTTCCTGAAACCTGCAGATTTGTACTTATTCTTTCTAAAAAGGAGTAGATGCCCACAGGACAACAAGCAAAACCCAAAACCAAACAGAAGAGCCCAAACACCCAAACCCACTCTTTTGATAGAAAGTAGTGACACACACAAAAAAAATCCCAAACCCATAGCAAAAAAGCACAGAGGGCACCAAGGCAGAATGAACAAATGGGAAGACCGAGTTGTAGCACCTGAGGCACCACAGGTCATTCCAGACCAGCCTGGGATCAGTTAAGCGGTGTTGTTCCTGCTGAATTTTTGCAGACAAAAGAAGGTATGTTAAGAGAATCTTCTGGAGATGCAAGAACATGACTTTTTTGGTGTGGTTGACAGATGATGCTTTAATGTATACATATTACAGGTTTTTTTGATGTGACAATTCCCATTGAGAGCAAAATTATGCCAGGCATTGCATTTGCTTGCCAAGGCACAGTGACCTGCTCATGCTGGTCATGAAGCCAAAGTAATTGTGTCCAGCTGAGTATCATTGTCTCCGTCATTTTTTGAGGTGTGAGCCACAGAACTCCAATGACAAATAGAGAAAGGAAACAATAAAAGAATCTCAAATATCAATGGTCAGTTCAATTTGGGCTTTTTATTTGTCCTGTAGTATTTGAGACTGTGGAGTGTAAGGCAAAGGCTTTTAAGATGTCTAGCTTAACTAGCAGGGCTCAAAGCCTGGTATTTACTAGAGATTGTTAAATAGTGCCTGTAGTTTACTGGAGCTGAGACTTGAAAAGAAATGTGACTTGCTATAAGATCTTGACAGCGGTAAAATATGGTAATGATGGAAGAAGCAGTTCTGTTGCTTTGCCTTTTCAGGAAAACTAGAATCCTTGAGCTGTCAAAATGTGTGGCATCCAAATTTGTAGAACCTAAGAGTATTTAACTATGAGAATTACAGCACCGGTAGAGATGATGTGGCATTTTTTCAATTATGTCAGGTAGTGTGGCCATACTGATTAATGCAATGGTTTGATATATTCATGTAAAGTTCATTACTTTGGTAATATCTGTAAATAGCTTGGACTGATAGGAATAACTCCGCAAGTGGTAATTTAACGTAAATGTTTGTGATTGAAAATGTAGCAATCACTCTTTGTTGTACTGATTTTCACAATATTTCTGGGCAGATTCTTTTCCCACTGGGTTTAGTGGTAACTTTAGAATAGACCTTCAGCCTTCCTGAATAATACTCACTAAGACAAATTATACTATTTATGATTTATCATTTATTTAGTCAATAGGGTCGTTGATTTCAGATAGTGTCAGGACGTTTTGTTTAACAAGACATCTTTATTTCTATTATGTAGCCAAGGATATTGAAAAAGAAGGATGCCAATCTAGCCCCACTGAAGTCTATAGTAAGATTCAATACTATGGGTTAAATCCTGGGTTGAGTGTAGTCAGTAAGGCTCCATGATGAAAAAAAATATAACTGTTGTTCGAAGAAGTGTTCTGGGGGAACTCAAGACTTTATTACTGGAAAAGAACATGAGTTCCGAAATGAACAAGGGGGGAAATTTATCCAATTTGTCATATGGTAAGTTCAAACTAACTGCATTAGCATAGCAGACTTATGATTTCATAACCTTATGAAGTACTCCATATATCTGCATCTGTTTCAATGTACTAGCTGGAAAAGGCATAAAGGCCATGATTATTGTTCAGTGCCAAGATGCAGGCCTGAAAGTTTTCCGTGGAAAATACAGTATGTTTTTGGTGAACAGGTAGTTCCCATGCCAACCACTTCTACAAGATGCTGAATGACACCATTTAGCGCATATGCAAGCTGAGAATGCATTTTTTAACTTCCAGTTCTGCCATATGGAAGTCATACAGTCAAATCATTCATCTCCGTTGCCAATTTTTCTAGCAATGAAAAGTCTAAACACCTTGAAAGAAAGAAAAGAGACTGTAGCAAATAGAGAAGATAAATGAACACATTGCATAACGTTGTAAGATGGGATTAAAAGAGAACAGTGAATTAAATTTGAATTTTGTAAGTCTCAATCTATTGCTATAACCAGAAACCCACATTTTCTCCTGAATATTAGATCTCTAAGCAGTCTATAATTTTCATCATGCCACTGCATTGTAGTGTACAGGATCTGGAATATTTTCCTTTGTTTTCTTTATTCTGAAAGTTTAATTAACTTATTAAGTTATCTGGTAGTATATAAACCGAATATACAGTACTTACATTTTGAGTCAAATTCTTTTTTTTTTTTTTTTTTTTTTTAAATCCTGGAATATAGATTAATCTTTTCAAAACAGAAAAATACTTAAATTATGAAATGTTGATGATTGTTTTAGCTGTATTTAACATAGTGCCTACAAGCTTAACTAATGGACACAAGATGCTGTGTGGACACTTCAGATGCATTTAAATTTAGAAATGTAGCCATACTCTTTCTTTCCTCATGGTCCTGTATGGGTTGTTGGTCTCTTTTTACTTCCACTAACATACAGGTCAAAAATTCTGTTAAATTAAAACGCAGAAATATTAGACTCTATGGAGTCATTCCAGCTGCAGTGAGCTTGATGTCCCCTGTCTTTGAGGGCACTTAAGCACTTTATTATATCAAAAATACTCTCTTAAAAAGCTTAAATGCCTTCTTATTTAACAATAAAATAAAAGAATCTGATGTATTTTGTGAACTTAAAATAGCACTAAAACATTATTTTCTCATGTCTGTGCTTTCTTAAACTGGATAAACTGGTAGAAAATCACCTGTGCAAAACGTGTATGTGGTATCATTGCTTACTCACCTGAAA
>VYZW01003588.1:43272-56778 GCA_013401315.1 Balaeniceps rex | reverse complement strand
ATGTTGACAATAACCTTCCTAGAGTTGAACATCAACCAGAACCACATGAGGCTTCTGTATTGACTCTCAGAGGAATTTATCATCTTGAGTTTTGGTTTACCTTTCTGGACTAGGAGCTGATATAAATGGCCACTGCTCTGCAGGCAACAAAGCTGTGGTGGTTTATCATAGCTGGGCTCTCATCTGAAGTCTCGTCTAGATTTATGAATGTGGGAGAATTACTGTTTCTTTTAGAAATGGTGTACAAATGTAATAATTTGACTTTTCATCCTTTGTTATTTTGTGTTGCAGAACTGGTGTGCACACCATGCAATGCCTACGCCATATTCAGCTTTGTTTTGCTCACACACTTGCTGTTTGCTGTGCTTATCCTGCAGTTTTATGTCTCTTCCTCTGCCTAGGGAGGCTTAGACTCACCCTGTGAACAGATTCAATAAAACTGATGTGGCCACTGGCATAGCGAACATTGGTGATGTCTTTTAAAAGGCACTTTGTTTTACATAACCAATGTAATAATTCAACTGACTATCTACTTTTAAGAAAGATGTGTATATGTTGGGGTAGTAAGAAAAAACCTGAGACAGTTCAATTCCTGTCGACTTCAGACCTAGAAGCACGTGTGTGGAAGGAAAGTGCAATGCAAAGACACTGGGCTGTTGGTCAGAGAGAAGCAGCTGGAGGCAAGGATTTCCCTAGGTGGTCTGAGAGGACCACATAGTCTTCCCGATGGGGTAAAACTCCCTTCAAGCTTACAGGTCTTTGCACTGCACTCTACAGCATTGTGTGCATGCATCTATTTTGCTAATGCCAAAAATAATTGAAAACAAAGACAGCAAACACAAATAGCATTCTTAATTTAATTCTGAAATGTTCAGTTTGCAGCAGGTTGTATCAAGAGAAATTAAGATCAGAGGACTAAGGTAATTAAATGACACTTGTACAGCAGGTTGTTTCAGGTCTGTCTCTTTAAAATCTGCCTTTACTAGTGTGCTGCTTCATCAGTGGTCTATCCAGTACAGTGAGATTAAATGAGCATTTTGACCTACTTTATTGCTTCTGTAAACAAGCAGATTCGATGAGTTTCAGCTTGTTCATTGACATAATTATCTAGGTCATCTGGAGCTTGACCAAAGCCCAGTGAAAGTCAACGGAAAGACTTCTATCAGGTTTAGTGGATTCTGAATCCTGCCTTTGGAGCCTGGAATAAAGATGACAGAGAGGAAGGAATCCACTTCTGAGCATAAAAGGAACAGATCATACTTCCATATTTTGTTTTGATCAGTTAATGACTGACTTTCAAATACAGAATTGAATACACACATCATGATGTTTCTAATTGTGTTATGAAGTATCTTGATAGACATGTGTTATAAAGAAAATAAGAATATAAATGAAATAAATTTAATATTGGTAAAACTGGGTGACACAGAATGTAAAAGGGGAAGCCATTTGCACTTCTTAATTTTAGTTCTAAAGAAATACAGTTGAAGGTACTAGCAAACAATATAGCATTTTGTGTTATTAAATAAGTCAGTGATGCATGCTGAGTAAGGGCTTTAAAGTTCTGTTGGTAGCTAAAGAGGTAGATGGGGTCTTGGGGCCATTCAGATATGTAAGCACTGAAAGACCTTAAATAAACCATTTCTGGAGCTCTTAATAGCCAAAATTAGTAATAATTTAAATAATTCAGTGGTTATTGAATATCGCTCTACACTTCTAGGGTTTTTTTTTAGGCAGAACTCCCAGAAACCCTTAGTAATAACATGAAACCAGACTAGTGCTTTGCTTCTGGAGTAAAACCGCTGTTTAAAGTTACATGTCTAAAGTCAAGATCTCATGCAGAAGAATAGCTCACTTTAAGGACTTAATGAAATTAATAAATTTAAACTCAGGGCCATGTTTAGCAACACCAGTGCGGAATACAATGCACTATGGTAAAGTAACAGCATAAACATATCTCCATTAGAATCTTATTGTTGTTGGTCCCCTTTATGTTGAACCATTTCCAGGAATGGAGATGGAAGACTGTATTTTTCTTGAAAAAAATACCAATTTGCAGCTGCTAGGAAATTTATTCTAGTCTTGGAATTCTAATTTGACTAAAGATTTCCCTGTTGCAAACCTCATTATTTTATGAAATTATTTACTACAACTAAAAATATCACTAAGGATGCCTGTTGAGACATCAAGTTGACTTCAAAAAGCCAAATAAGCTCATTAGGTGTATTCAAAAGATTAGCTGCATCCATTATCTGTTCAGAGTCAATTAACTGACTTTTATTTAAAACCAGAAATCCTTTCTACAATTGTGCATATTTTTTGCAGTGATGATTACAAGACTAAACATATGTAAAAAAGTAATCATACTTTAGAATAAATTTATATCTAGGTCTCTCCCCATCAAAAGCTGCTCAGATCTATTTCCTTCCAATGTAGGTTGCAAAAGCTGCCAAAGAAATGATGTATATCAGTCCTCAAACAGGAGTCTCCAGGTACCTACTATTCTGCCAGCACGATTCTCTCCCGATTTGAGTTGCTCTCTGAACTGTCCAGACTGATGCCATCAAACTAGACTTAGGTAAATGTTGAAGCCTAAGAGACTCCCTCAATTACTCATCCAAGCTCTTGCACAGCACCAATTATGTTTGGCCTTTTGAGCTTGTCTATGGAACTAAGGAGGTTTAAAGCTCCAAAGGGGAGAAAGAGAGTAAATTTAAGTATGTGGGGCTGAAAGTGGTTATACTAAAAAAGCTTATTTTTTAGCCTTATCTAAAGTAATTTATTGTTTACCACCTTTCTCTTCTGGGCACATTTAAAATAAAGATATCTATAGTTGTTAGTGTATAGGGAACAAGTGTGATAGTAATTATCAGATGTAATTTCTGATAAACAGTAGAGATGATAACCCAGAATTTACAGTATTCAGTATGTTGTATTTGATGCTTAACAAATCTTTTTTCAGATTTGTGAATATCCGAGATTTTTGAGACTCTGTTTTGGAGCTGTTTGGTAATGTGATGCAACGTTTCCCCTCACTACACTTGGGACTATGTCTGAAAATCAAGGAATTTGCTAAGATTTATTTTGTGACTGTACAAATCTGAAACATTATTTTTTTGTTCCTTAATATTAGAATGGAGAGAGTGAATGATTACTATAAAAGAGCAATGAGGATCTTAGAATGGAAATGGTGGTTCACCACAAAGAGAGATTAATAGAAAATTGTGAGTCAAAGGGGTATTTAAAATGCATTTATTGCTAATGTTGCCATAGCAGCAGGAAACTTTAAAACCCCATGGGTCTCAAGTATGGAAAATCTGTGATTCTGCAGCATTTTCTAAAATTCAGGCTCTTTTGCATATGATAAATGATAAATGAGGAATAAGTTCTACAGTAGTAGGGTTGCTGGAGGACTGTCCTAAAAACTATACTACTCTTCTCTCTTAAATTGTATGGGTGCAGCGTTAGCACCCTTAACTATCAGGTGTCTGAGATACTTTCCAGCAATCTACAGGTTCAGGAAAAATTTAAGCCAGAAACTGTATAAACTTTTGATCCCTTAAGAAACTAAAAGATGGCCCTTAAATGTGATTTTGAGAGGATATCCAGAATGAGGCAGTATGCAGTTCTCAGGCTTGATGGAAACAAGTATTTACTAACTCTAGAAGCATGAGAATGACTAAAAATATTTCCTTCTATTAATTTATCACCTTTACCTTTGCAGAAGTTAAAACTCATAGATAGAAAAGTGAAACAGAAACAATAATGATGATCTGAATTTCTGAGCTATGGGAGAAAACAAAAACCAAACCCCAAACTGACCCCAAACTCTTCTTTTGTCCTTTTTCATTTATTCTAAAGAAAAAGGCACACACTGAGCAGTCTTCTGGATTTACATGTACACTTGAGTAACATCTTTAATATGAAACTAGAATCTTTTTATAAAAAGTCATAAGGAAAAATTATTTCAAATAAAGGAATGCCATTTAAGGCCTCTATAGCTTTAACAGGGTTTGAATATATATAGATTTAATGGGGATGATCTTCCACCTGTCTTTAATTTCCTCATAGATGACACGACAATAATGAGAAAACAGAAGCTTCACAGAATGGCTAATTATCTGAAAACCCCCCTTGTAACAGTTACAATACTTAAAAGAGAGGTCTAAGGCACCTTTGAAATTTTGGTAAGTCAGGGGAATGAGGCCCCTACTGCAGTCACAAAAGTATGAAAACAGCTAATTTCTAAAGAAAAATATATGTAGTTTTGTTATCACACAGCAGCTAGCACTAATACAGGTAAGAGAACACTCACACTGATTTTACCACCTGTTTGCTCATCACTGTGTGGTAAACCTCTCCTGTTTCTCCCAGACGGATGTATTTTTCCTTGTATGAACACTCCCCTAGAGAATCTGAAACAGATAAATTAAGCCTCAGGAGCCAGTGTTGATACCAGCGGTTCCTAGAAAAGCACTGGATGTTCATGACATGTTGGAACAGGACTACTGCAAGGTTTGTTTTTACCAGAG
Source organism: Balaeniceps rex (assembly GCA_013401315.1). Lineage (NCBI taxonomy): Eukaryota > Metazoa > Chordata > Aves > Pelecaniformes > Balaenicipitidae > Balaeniceps > Balaeniceps rex. Next base: position 52,246 of record VYZW01003588.1, on the reverse strand, counting down.
TATACCACCATACAGTAGTAATGGATTGTGTTACTGCATGTGTATATATTTGGAAGCAAAACAAATATCTAGCAGAGTATTTATCCCACTTAAAATGTACTACATCATTGGTGTTTTAGTGAACCTGCAGACTGTATATGAAAAGCCTGAAGAGAGCATTAAGATACGTTGTTGTGGTTTAACCCCAGTTGGCAACTGAGCACCACACAGCCGCTCGCTCACCCTCCCCCTCCCTGGTGGGATGGGGGAGAGAATCTGAAGAGCAAATGTAAGGAAACTCGTGGGTTGAGATAAGAACAGTTTAATAATTGAAATAATTAAAAAAAAAAAATGTAATGAAAACAATGAGAGAGAGAGGAACAAAACCCAGGAAAAAACAAGTGATGCAATTGCTCACCACCTGCTGACTGACACCCAGCCAGTCCCCGAGCAGCGATCGCTGCACCCTGGCCAACTGCCCCCAGTTTATACACTGAGCATGACATCATATGGTATGGAACACCCCTTTGGCCAGTTTGGGTCAGCTGTCCTGGCTGTGCCCCCTCCCAGCTTCTTGTGCACCTGGCAGAGCATGGGAAGCTGAAAAGTCCTTGATTAGGGTAAGCACTACTTAGCAACAACTAAAACATCAGTGTGTTATCAGCATTCTTCTTACACTAAATCCAAAACACAGCACTATGCCAGCTACTAGGAAGAAAATTAACTCTATCCCAGCCAAAACCAGGACACATGTTAATGATATCTGGCTAAGCACTATTTTGCAATTTTCTGTGTAAAATACAAGACTCTATTTCAGATTTCTCTTACTGTATCAGTTTACAGGATACATCTTTACCATGAACCCATGTTGTTGCTTGACTAAGACTGTTGCAAGGAAGTTATTCTATCCTTAGGTAATTTCAAATGTTTTTAAGAAACAGATAAAAGCCACAAAAATAAGTGGTGAGAGAGAACTGGTCACTTGTAATTGCGTGTGGTTTTAATCTAGTTGATCTACTTTTAATTTTTGCTTTCACTCACTTCATATTTCCTCCTCATTCTCCTTTAGGAAGCTCTGGGGCGCACTGGGATCCCCACCACTGCCTGTTGGCTTCCTTCCTGGGGGCTGCCACTGGAGATGCGCTGGCTGACAGTGGCCATCCCTCAGTCCTTGCCCCAGGGGCTTCTCTCAGCTCAGCAACAACCAGGGAACACAGTGCTAGAAGGGGGTCTGGCTGAGTTTCAGCCTCTTTCTTGCAGGTAATCATTGCGTGCTGCACTTCACAAAAGTGCCCAAGTTACCCCCAAATTAATGACTGCTCACAGTCTCTCTGTTGAAAAGCTGTTGCAGAAGCTCCCATCTCCGGTAGTTCAGAACCTCGTTCCAGTTTCTGTCCTGACTGTACTCTCAGCTGGCTTCTCTCTTCTTCATCTTAATTTTCATCTGTTAACCTGATTTCCCAAGGGAACAAGGCTTATGTGATCATACAGCCCACAACCTTCACCCTCATGTTTAAATCTGTTTCCCAAATTAAACAATTTGATAAATGAGTAGAGGTCTACATAAAAATGAGTTCCCTGTAAGACCGTAAAACCTGGTCATTTGCTGGAGGAGCGACAACTAAATTAATCCAACTAGTAGCTGTTCTGCTTTGCTTGCTACTAGCCCATCAAAACATGTTTTGTTTGGTGAAAGGCCAAATGAGGCACTGCCACGTAGCTCAGGAACCAGGGAGCAAGGCTTTGTGTACATTTTGGGGTGGAGAAAAGAGATACGATCTGTGAGTTGGTGAGGCCACCGACAAATAGGGACATAGCTGGAAATATCAGAAATGTTGGGGCAAGAGAAGACAGAAAAATGCAAAAGACTTGTATTTGTTCTTCCCCAAGGCTCGAAGTGTAAAATTCCTTAAACTGAAGGTGAATGTCTGCAGACAGGCTTATAATGTTACAGTAATACACTCTGATAACAGAATATGAAGGCAATCTTTAGAGTATAGCAGCAGGTTTACACGTTGGCCACTAGAGAGCAATAGATAACCAGTAGTTGTATGCTTGGTACAGCAAAACCTGAGCACCCTATAGCCATGTAATGCTTTTAAAAATACAGATGCAGAAATTAACATCATAATGTAAAATTACCCTCTTGACACTTCTTAAAAGTCCTAATGCCCTCCAATCAAACAAAACAGCAGGAGGGAGCACTCTGGTAATTAGCAGCAACCTGTATCTAAAGAAACCTCTAGAATGCACCATATAATGTATGCACTTTGCTTAGCCACTTGAAGTGGGAATGTATTGTACAGCATGAAGATCAGCTGCAGAAATGCAAAGCAACAACTAAGCTGGTTCCTTCAGTCTCAAAGTCCAAGCCTGCATTATGAGGGGCTGGGAAACTTTCAGAATTGAAACTTCTTTTGCTTGCTATTTTAAATCCCGAGTATTGTCATTTTATGCAGTTTGTGCTTGCACATTTCAGAAAAAAAAGATTGCATTTTTCTTTTCTAAGTGCTCTGAATGCTTGCAAAGTAGTATATTTTCACCCTGGAAGCCAAAACATTCCACTCAACATAATTCAGATCTACAAAGTACATTCACAGAATACATACGCAAAAGCAGCTCTTTCCTCTCTGTTCCCAGAGTTCAATAGACTGTGCTATTGCATTGTTGCAGCCTACAGAGCAAAAAACCATGTCCACCTGACTATAGTTATGATAGTGTCCTGAAGGGGGATAGGAGAAGCTGTTATGTGAGGGTACTGCAATGGCTCAGAGAGAAATTCTGTATGTCTTCAAAAAGTGCCCTTTTTCATTTTCAATTTGGTTTATCACAGTTGGTTTTCTCAGGTTTTCCAGCACATTGCTTTCTTACCTTTTTGGGGAGGTCTTATAAATTTAATACTATGCAAAGCAAAACTGTTCCAATAAAAGCTCCTAGAGCACCTGATTAATCTTGTAGCCCATTTACTCACCCGCTTTATTCTCTTTCCTCCTGAGCCTTCTCCAAACACAGCTGTTTCATAGTTTTGCAGTTGAGCTGCAAAACTGAAGCTCTACAGTAGCAACTGTCTACCTGTGGCTCTCATGGCTCTACAAGCCAGGATCAGCATTTCATGTCAGATAATCTTCTTAGGGGGTGGAAAGAAATGCAAACTGACAGCAGGACAAGCAGCAAAGGAGCCATGGTGAATTCCTGGTATGTGGGTGTCCCACAGCACATGACAGGACCAGTCTCACAGGGGATAGCAATGGTGCAAGGATGCAGGAAGGGCATTGTCTCTTTGCTATAGAAACTAGGACGCACTATGAAGTAAGATAGGCTACTTGTTTGGATGCTGCTTCTATTTGCCAATTAGTAGTGTTACCACCAGCATCTCCTACTTAGGTAACAACCCTTACCATTACTAAGTGATGACCCTCCCCTTAGGGTCCTCAGCACAGATGTTCACAAGTGCCTAACACTGCAGGGTGGGTGAGTCACAGGACAAACTGAGAAGGAACAAAAGACCTCACAAGAGCTGGGAATTCAGAGGTCACCAAAGAAGACTGGCAAATGGCAGATGAAGGGGGAGTAATAAGGTGGTAATTGCAGCAGAATTACTCCCTCTCTGGTAGTCTTAAATAGGTTCAGGGCTGGAGATTTAAGTGAGAAAGAAGAGCTATGATCTAATCTGATCTGGTCTGACTCATCTCTGCAAAGACAGCATTCACATGACAGGGCAAGGAAACGGAGTAGCTTTGAACACAAGGTTAGAAAATGCAGGGAAGGGACTGAATTCATGTAGCTAGAACACACTGAGGAAGATGCAAATTGACTCTCAAGCTTTCCATAACAAAGGCTCTTCTGGGTGACATTGTTTAGTCTGGCCTTATTTAAATACTGAATAATCTATTTGCATTCATTACACGCAATTGCCTTTCTAACTTCAGAGCAAGCTAGCTACCCATATCTAAGGAAGAGTGGTAAAAGTGCTTAATCAGTGTTGTGTAACAGATAACTGATTCCATTTTACCTATATGAAGTATATTTATCGCACTCTGGACTGTTTCAAATACAGATAGATGAGCTGAAAAAACCATTTTGACTAGCAAACTGTTTCTTGAATTATTACTTGTGTTACAGAATATCATCTTTTATTTTAGGAATGTTTCTAATTTTTCTGGTTTTGAAGAAAATGATCTGCTAAGTGTAGCTCACTGTTATGGAAAATTTGCAACTGGCCTGTGCTGACCAAGGAGAGAGGCTAGGACACAAAGTATAGAATTACAAGGGTAAATATTTATTCATGTGCATGAGGTGTGCCAGCCAAACTAGGTCACCCTGAATGTGGTTTTACACAGGGTTCTTATACCCTTCAACAATTCAGGTACAACATGATTTGACTAATTATGAAGACCCACACTACCAATTACTAATCATAGTAAAACTTTGCAAAGCAACTGTATTTCTGCAGCATTCCTGCTGCTTGTCTATTGATCCAGATGTCCCTGGAGTCAGTCTTGCTAGAGTTACTTATCTATGATGCCAGATGACACTGGGAGCGTTTCAAAGATGTGTTAGAGGTGCTACGATGCTGGCTTTATCTTGGTTGTCTGTGGGTATCCTTTATCCTTTGCGGACAGCTCTAAGCTTCCAAGAAGCAAAGTCCTTATTTCCAGGGCCAGGCTGTCCTTTAGTTTGTTTTACTTGAGCATGAATATACCAAAGTCTCCAGTAAAGTTCCACTACCTCATTACATTGCGGTGTATAATGTGAACTAATATATATTAACAAAGTTAATACACTTTCATATTATACACACTCATTGATATAACTGTTAGGGAAGTGAATTTTCGTAANACTACCTCATTACATTGCGGTGTATAATGTGAACTAATATATATTAACAAAGTTAATACACTTTCATATTATACACACTCATTGATATAACTGTTAGGGAAGTGAATTTTCGTAACACCACATAATCACCTTTGCAGAGTAGCTGACACTACTCAGTAAGTGCAAAATGTCCCTGGTGGCTTTCATGGGATCCACATACACAATTCCCACCTATAACTGTTTACGTAACAAGGTACACTCATGATTTTTAGCCCTTTGTTATATCAATAGTCACTTTTTTCAGACAGAAGCTTACTTAGTTGTTCCTTACATGAAAGTTGAGAGCAAAGTACCTTTGATCATCCTTTTTACCTTTCATTGAACCTTTTCCACTACTATTCTGTCTTTCCTGAGCTGAGGGAACTCGGAACCACACACAGCTTTCAAGATGTGGTCAAATCATGAATTTACACAGCAGCAAAAGGATGCTTTGCTCTCTGTTGCTTTTCAAATGTCAGCATACAGCTTGCTTTTCTGNGGAATTCAGAGGTCACCAAAGAAGACTGGCAAATGGCAGATGAAGGGGGAGTAATAAGGTGGTAATTGCAGCAGAATTACTCCCTCTCTGGTAGTCTTAAATAGGTTCAGGGCTGGAGATTTAAGTGAGAAAGAAGAGCTATGATCTAATCTGATCTGGTCTGACTCATCTCTGCAAAGACAGCATTCACATGACAGGGCAAGGAAACGGAGTAGCTTTGAACACAAGGTTAGAAAATGCAGGGAAGGGACTGAATTCATGTAGCTAGAACACACTGAGGAAGATGCAAATTGACTCTCAAGCTTTCCATAACAAAGGCTCTTCTGGGTGACATTGTTTAGTCTGGCCTTATTTAAATACTGAATAATCTATTTGCATTCATTACACGCAATTGCCTTTCTAACTTCAGAGCAAGCTAGCTACCCATATCTAAGGAAGAGTGGTAAAAGTGCTTAATCAGTGTTGTGTAACAGATAACTGATTCCATTTTACCTATATGAAGTATATTTATCGCACTCTGGACTGTTTCAAATACAGATAGATGAGCTGAAAAAACCATTTTGACTAGCAAACTGTTTCTTGAATTATTACTTGTGTTACAGAATATCATCTTTTATTTTAGGAATGTTTCTAATTTTTCTGGTTTTGAAGAAAATGATCTGCTAAGTGTAGCTCACTGTTATGGAAAATTTGCAACTGGCCTGTGCTGACCAAGGAGAGAGGCTAGGACACAAAGTATAGAATTACAAGGGTAAATATTTATTCATGTGCATGAGGTGTGCCAGCCAAACTAGGTCACCCTGAATGTGGTTTTACACAGGGTTCTTATACCCTTCAACAATTCAGGTACAACATGATTTGACTAATTATGAAGACCCACACTACCAATTACTAATCATAGTAAAACTTTGCAAAGCAACTGTATTTCTGCAGAATTCCTGCTNGGTTTTACACAGGGTTCTTATACCCTTCAACAATTCAGGTACAACATGATTTGACTAATTATGAAGACCCACACTACCAATTACTAATCATAGTAAAACTTTGCAAAGCAACTGTATTTCTGCAGCATTCCTGCTGCTTGTCTATTGATCCAGATGTCCCTGGAGTCAGTCTTGCTAGAGTTACTTATCTATGATGCCAGATGACACTGGGAGCGTTTCAAAGATGTGTTAGAGGTGCTACGATGCTGGCTTTATCTTGGTTGTCTGTGGGTATCCTTTATCCTTTGCGGACAGCTCTAAGCTTCCAAGAAGCAAAGTCCTTATTTCCAGGGCCAGGCTGTCCTTTAGTTTGTTTTACTTGAGCATGAATATACCAAAGTCTCCAGTAAAGTTCCACTACCTCATTACATTGCGGTGTATAATGTGAACTAATATATATTAACAAAGTTAATACACTTTCATATTATACACACTCATTGATATAACTGTTAGGGAAGTGAATTTTCGTAACACCACATAATCACCTTTGCAGAGTAGCTGACACTACTCAGTAAGTGCAAAATGTCCCTGGTGGCTTTCATGGGATCCACATACACAATTCCCACCTATAACTGTTTACGTAACAAGGTACACTCATGATTTTTAGCCCTTTGTTATATCAATAGTCACTTTTTTCAGACAGAAGCTTACTTAGTTGTTCCTTACATGAAAGTTGAGAGCAAAGTACCTTTGATCATCCTTTTTACCTTTCATTGAACCTTTTCCACTACTATTCTGTCTTTCCTGAGCTGAGGGAACTCGGAACCACACACAGCTTTCAAGATGTGGTCAAATCATGAATTTACACAGCAGCAAAAGGATGCTTTGCTCTCTGTTGCTTTTCAAATGTCAGCATACAGCTTGCTTTTCTGAACTCTATTAACCACTGAAGTGAGGTTTTCACAGAAATGCATTGTAATTCCAAGATTTTGCTCCTGCACAGTACTAGTCAGCTTGGAGCTCATCATTTTATATTTGAAGCTAGGATGTTCTTCCCCACTGTGCATCACTTTTATCTATCCAGAATGTAATCTGCCATTTTACTGCCTAGTTATTCAGGCTCATAAGGTCCTTCTGCAGATCTTTAGTGGGCTTTTGTCCTCAAAAGGCAGTGACCTGAGTGCCCAGCTCTTTTTCCAAGTCACTTGTGAGTATGTTGAGTAGGTCCAAGCACAGATTGCTACAGCAGTGCACCTGTGACACACTACAAGTACCGCACACTCACTCCTAGCCTCTGTGCTCCATCTTTAACCACTTATTCATTCCAAGACATTTGGTCTTATGCCATTACTGCTTAGTTTTTTTGACAGCCTTTGTCAAAAGCCTTTTAGAAATCCCAACAGGCTCTATCAGCCAGAAGACCTTCTTCACAAGTTTTAAAAATGTTCAATAAACTACAATGTTCCAAACTCCACCGTTAACAGTTTTGCTGATCGACAGATGTAACAGACTCTGAGGGCAACATCTCATTTTGGAACTAAAAAATTCATAGTTGTGAGGATTCTTTCCCCCCAAAGCTTCCTGTCTGATAGCTTTAGCTTTCCCTTTCCTTTTTTGTGACCCAAAGAGCCTATCCCAAAATCTGAGATCCCTGAAAATCTGTGTTCATGTCTAGACAACGGTAAAAATAGGTCAAGCCCTGTTTCCAACCATTCCAGTACAGAATTGATTGGAAGATGTAACTTACTTGTGGTTCCTCTTACCACACAGAATCTATGCTAACAGAACAATCAGCAAATCGGAGTATAACCTTGAAGTCATGTACCAAAAAGCTCCATTTTAAAGACGCCATCTGGAAAGACTTTGGGCCCTATGTTAAATAAGGTTTCCTTTTTAAGCAGAGTGGTTAGCTACTGCAGTGACGCTAAAGGTACTTTTAGAGGGCAAGATGCTGGCAGTTAAAATCCTTTTTTCTCCCTTCAAATTTGACTAAGATCAGCTTTAAAGAGAAATTTGGATTTTATAGGAAGCATCTGAAAATATGCAACTACTACGTCATCGTGCTACTTAACTGAGCAATCCCCATGAAATCTATGCCCATGCCATACACTAATAAAACGTGGTGGTGTCAGGGGGACTGTAGTGAGATTACTGGGAACAACAGTTCTTCCTTTGGCCTGTTGTCCTGTCAGAATCCTTGAGGGACGGCCAGCTGGCAGCAACCCGATGGTACACCTTCTTATATACCCTCGCCTGCCATCTTGCAGGTGTTTTAAAACCAGCCCAGACTCTTCCCCCACGGCTCGTACTGTGTTCCCCGCTCGGTACTGGGTCCCACAAGGGTGACAGATCCTCACGCAAGTGCGGGTTGGGCTGCGCTCCCCAGAGCTCCTCGAGGTGTCACCTCAGCGCCGGGGCTTTCCCCGTGGGGCTCCCCGCCGGGCCGGGTCGTCCCGGGGTGCGCAGCGCGCCTGCGCCGCCACTGGGGCGCCTCAGTAGAGCTCTACACGGCGCCGCCGGCGGGAGCGGCGGGGCGGCGCTGGCCAATGGCGCGGCGCGGTGCCGCAGCGGCCGCTGAGGTCAGTTCCGTCGCCGCGGCGGGCTGTGCTGAGGCGGCAGCGGCGGCAGCAGTAGTAAGGGTCTTGCCCTTGCCCTCGCTGGGGTAAGTACTTAAGGGCGGAGCGGGAGGGCGGGAGCTGCGGGTCGGGGAGGATGA
>VYZW01003588.1:23119-37073 GCA_013401315.1 Balaeniceps rex | reverse complement strand
TTTTTCCTGCTGGGTTTCACAAATGAGTGGCACCTGCAGTGTTTCATAATATCTTTTCCTGAGTTATGGGCTGTGTATGAACTGAAATGATACTCTGTTGCGCAGTTCTGTCACCAAGTGTCTTTCTTGTTAAGCTTATAAAGACATTTCTTAAATGTAAAATTTTTCATGACATGGAAGAAATAGAATGAACTCCTTAAGTTTTGATGCATAGCAGATACTTTTATGAATTTATGAACATTTTGAGTAAGAGCAAACGTTGAAGGATTATTTGATTGGGCATGTTTTGCAAAGAGTTAATGGATGTATGTGCAGAAATCAGTCAGTGGTATATTAACAGTAGACTTGCACTCTGTAATTTGGCTGGAGTCCACTAATTATTTTAATTAGTTATTAGTTCAGTTATTAGTTCAGTTATTAGTTCATTGTATTTCAATGATCAGTGAATTTTAACTGACATCTTCTGCTTTTTATTCTTTAGTGCTGCAAGTTGATTGAATAAAATTAAGAACCTGGAATATAATATGGATGCAGTTCCTTGAGCACCATTTCTTCCAAAGTATATATTCTGCAGATTGTTGGTCTGAATGATTGATTGATAAGCAGCATACACAGGACTAATATCAAGAAAACATTCCGTCTGTTGCTGCTGTGTTTGACAAATCTGGTGCACAGTCACATCTTCTGAAATGCAGTTGAAAAAAATGAGAGAAATTTTACCAAGATTGTACCCTGGCCCAGCTAATGATAAAAATTCCTTAACTACATCCCCAAAGCAATCTTCGGAGGATAAAACAAATCCATCAAAAGGGGATGATGACCAAACCTGCTGTTACCAAGGGACTGAGGCTGAGAAGAATAAGTTGTCACTGATAAGCTGTATAAAATGCAGAAGTGTTCATCAAATTTCAATGCAAGATATAGAAAAGCATAAGAAGCTTGGGTGGACTGACGACAAAAATTTCATCTGCAAGAAGTGCAGTCATATTACACCATCAGCTTTTCATTTTGTTCCTGAGGGTGCCAATGCTGTAGACTTTGAAAAATGTGAAAAAAAATCCCCAAGTAAAACCCAGAAAACATTTAAAGTTAAAAACTTTCTGCCAGGTAAATACTACTGTGATAAATGTAGATTTTCAACAAAGGATCCTTTGCAGTATAAAAAGCATATAGGTCAACATGAAGAAATCAAATTTATTTGTTCCCGCTGTAGTTACGTATCCTACACCAAAGGAGAATTCCAGAGACATTTGGTGAAACACACTGGAACTTTTCCGTATCAGTGTGAATACTGTGAATATGGTGCTGTTAGACATGACTATATAGTAAAACATACAAGAAGAGTACATGAAACACCTGCAAAACGGCTGTCAAATACTATCATAAACCACAAGCAAAAGAAGCCAAGTCAAAGCACTTTATTGGAAAAGCAGAAATACAATAAAATTCCTTTTCAGAATGAACTTTCAAATTCANAAAATGTGAAAAAAAATCCCCAAGTAAAACCCAGAAAACATTTAAAGTTAAAAACTTTCTGCCAGGTAAATACTACTGTGATAAATGTAGATTTTCAACAAAGGATCCTTTGCAGTATAAAAAGCATATAGGTCAACATGAAGAAATCAAATTTATTTGTTCCCGCTGTAGTTACGTATCCTACACCAAAGGAGAATTCCAGAGACATTTGGTGAAACACACTGGAACTTTTCCGTATCAGTGTGAATACTGTGAATATGGTGCTGTTAGACATGACTATATAGTAAAACATACAAGAAGAGTACATGAAACACCTGCAAAACGGCTGTCAAATACTATCATAAACCACAAGCAAAAGAAGCCAAGTCAAAGCACTTTATTGGAAAAGCAGAAATACAATAAAATTCCTTTTCAGAATGAACTTTCAAATTCACCTTCAAATATGGTTTGTGAGATTCCAGGTAAAGTAACTAAAACAGTCTGTTTGTCTCATGATGTAGAATGTAGCATAAACACAGCATCAGTCCAGGATAAAACAGTATTGGAGCCATCTGAAATAAGTGTATGTGAGAATCAAAGTGTTGAAGTTGAGGTTTATTCTCCAAAAACGGAGCCTCTACAACCTGGGATGCCTTTAACAGTAATTGCACCATCTGAACTTGTAGTTCCTTCTAACTGTTTAGCTCAGATAGTAGAAATTAAAATAGTAAATGGAGCACAACAGCTGGTTCTTAAACTAATTCCTATGAAAGAAGCCACTTACAAACCTGTGAACGGTGCTGAAGAGGAACTTGAGAATCAAGGTGTAGAACGATCTGCAGAAGGAAAAAACCAGTCTTCTGTATCTCAAAATGAGTTACTAACCATGGAAGTGAATGTAGACAAATTATCCAGTGTTAGTAACCAGCTTAATTTGGATAGTACATATGACAAGAATTCTGAATGTCTTTGTTTTTCTGATTCTCAACTCTCAGACTGTAACTCTGTATCTATACAGAGGGAAGATGCGTCAAAATTATGCTTTCATTTGGTGAAAGGTATTGATGTCCATTCAGGTGTTACAGAACTTTGTTCTCAGTCTCTGGTGAATAGTACTGAAAAAAAAAGTGATGTTAAATCCTCAAGATGGGAAGTAGATCGAAAAAATAACTTGCATTATGACTTGTATTGTTATGAAGAAGGTGTGGATTTACCCCCTCCAAAATATGCTATTTCTGAAGAGAAAAGTTCCAAGAACATTTCAGTAGAGGTCACTCAGGAGGGCAAAAATTCCTCTCCTTCTGCAATTCTTAAACAAAAGGATACACTGCCTCTAAAGAGGGATGACAAAGAATGTAGGAGTCTGCCAGACCGCTCTACAGAAACACATTTAGCTGGTAAGGGTTTTGATAAAAAATCTGTTACATCTTCCGAAGCAGGAAAAATCTTTCATGTGACTAAGACTCCACCTTGTGAGGACATGACTTTTGGCTTTAGCAAAGTAAAGAGAGCTGAAAGCATAAGTCAAAAGAACAATCTTCTTCTGGAATCATTAGAACTACAGAAGATGGAAAATAAAGGCAACCCTTTTGAGGGACCTGTTATTTCATCTGTATTTTCTCTTAGCTCTGGGGCTGAAAACGTTCCAGAGGGTGTCAGATGGGATGACACAACATGCAATAAGAAGTCAGCAACATTGCTGTGTAGAAAGATTGCTCAGCTCATGTCTGCTGCTGAATCTAATGTGAAATCCATGTCTTTGAGATGTCAAGCTTCTAGTAAAAAGGTGCTTTTCCCTCAAGAAAATGCAGCAAGCTGTGAGAGGGTTGTTCCTGCCACTGAAGTGGAACAGTCTGTGTCTTTGCCTCAAGTGCATGGCGGAAGCAGTGTGATTAGCAGCGAAGAACACAGTAAAGATCAGTTGCTTACATTTGCAAGAACATCTAAAAGCAGGGTAACTAAAAATTCCCATGTTGCTACTCCAGTGTTTATCCCCGAAGGGACGATGCTGAGAGTGCTGAATGCTACTAGCAGTCAAAAATCAAATGGAATAGAAAACAGGAGTGAAACATCTGCTCCTTCTGTGTATTGCAATGAAATGTTTCTGCCTCGCCCGGTTCCTATCAGTGTTTCTGAGACACTTAGCAGTAATTTCCCATGTTTGCCTAATCAGGGTGAGCTGAATGCTCAGTCCCGAAGTATATCACTTAGGCAAAGACCAAAGCGAGAGGCAAGTGTTAAAAATAATAGCAAACAAACTGGTGTACCCTTTCAGAAAAGCAGTGATGTGAGTAAGCAAAGCAAACCCTACTCAAGAAGTCAACTAGGTCCCAAAAATAAGCTGAAACAAGCAAGCTTCAGGGAGCTTCCTAAGAGGAAAACAAGAACTCCGTCGGAAACCAGTTCAAGTTCTGACATGTCGTATCTGTTGACGGCAAGACGTCTTCGGCTTGTCCCTCTGAGAATGAATCAGTTGATAAAATGCCCTCGTCGTAACCAGCCAGTTGTGGTACTAAACCATCCTGATGTTGACTCACCAGAGATAATTAATGTCATGAAGACTATCAACAAGTATAAAGGTCAAGTCCTGAAAGTAGTTCTGTCAGAAAGGACAAGTAGTTGTCTTGGTGTCAAACGTTATCGAAAGCGTCTTACTCTTCAAAATGCTGAGACAGGAAACCAAGCAAAAAAGCAGAGTATGCTAAAAATGAAACTAAAAAAGACCCATAAAAACAACTACCAGGTGGTGGAAACTTCACCAGCTGAAACACTTCAGTGTATGTTTAAGTGTTGGTTTTGTGGAAGAGTATATATGGACCAAGAAGAATGGATAAGTCATGGACAGAGGCACTTGATAGAGGCAACCAAGGGTTGGGATGTTCTTTCTCTTCCAGCAAAAAAGCATTAACTGAGAGACTAGGGGGTTTTGCCTCTTATTTTTAATGAGTGCCACTAACTTGCTTGAAAAGTAAGATTGAAATAACTGCTTTATTTTGCCAAAAGGCCTCTACTGTTAGCAAAGTGGGAGAGGAGAGCAGAGTTATGGAGATAGAGAAGCTGATAGTGAGGGTTAAGTACTACTTTGCACTCTCATGTTTGAAGGAGGTCAACTTCATATGTTCCATAGGAGAAATTTGAAAAAGATTTGCTATGCAAGCATCTTTCTAGTTACCTTTCTCTGTGCTAGAATACTGTGCTGTAACTGGTTTGTACTGGGTCTGTATGGATTAAATTCTTAGATGGTGAGATCTTTGTAAATTTAACAGGGTTTAGTTTGCTTTATTACAGCATGGTGTTTCAGAGATCGAGCATACATGTACTGAAAAGCACCTTTGATCCTCTGTGGGCAGCAAGCGTATATCATAGTTTTTAGTGGCAAATTAAGCATCACACATAAAAAGTAAAACTTGAATGCAAGTACTCTGTTTCAGTGAAACAAAATCACTCCTGCTGACTTCACAGGAGATACAAGGGTGTAAATGAAGAATCTATGGGATCGGAATTACTCCCACTAGGTCAGGTAGCACTAAAAAGTTTAATTTTGTTTAGTTCTTAGTCTTTACCTAGCCTCTATTATGTAGATGTGAGAGAGAGAGCAGAACGCTGTCCGCTTTCTGTACCATCTTTGTTCTGAGCAGGCAGAGCCAGAGATACCATCAGGCTTGGACCAACAGGAGAGAGAAGCTTTTCTGTATATGGTCTCAAGGCTGTTCTGAAATCTAAGGAAGTAATAGCCAAACATAAACCCTCTACCACCATGTGTGTGTAGCCTTAGAGAAACACATTTGCAGAATTGGGCATTTGGTTACAACTCTAGCCAGTGCGTTAATGATTATTTACAGGGGAACTTACTGAAGATGAAGACTTTTCGAAATGAAAAACCATGTTGCACAGCTTTTACATTGACAGCGTTGAACCAGATTTTCAGTGCAATCTTTCATCCTTCTTAAGAATTTAGATGTTGTTAGAATATATTTTTTGTAGGTCTCAATTCATACAAGCATGTGCCTAGTTACATATGTACGGCTAACTTATATCTACTGACTTCAGTGCACTGTAAACATTGGTCAGTTGCTTAAACACTTTCCTAAATCAGGGCCCAATTTCAAGTTTTTAGTGAAGGAGAGGGATGTATGATACTGAAGTCTAGTGTTTCTGTACATGAACAATAGATGTTTTTCTTCATCTTGTCAATTCTAAATCATCTTAAAGTCATACAGAGTGAACTATATTGAAGCACATATTTACAACTGAAATCACTTCTTACGTTTTTACAGATGAGAAAATCAGTACTGACTCTAATGCTGGATGTATTCTATGTTTGAACCGGGACTACTCTTGAAAAACTGGTAGTTCCTAACTCTTTTCCCTGGTGGTGCATTTTTGTAAACAGTTTAAGCTGGGAATATTTTTTTTATATACTCCAGCAGATTATACATTGTTTTGATAAAGTTATGTATTGTATCTGTATTGAAATGTAAATATTTTAAAACTGCATCTGACTGAGGCTTATTTTCAAAACTAGTTAAAACATTGCTTTCCAGTCATTTTGCAATACAGTGTTAAAATCCTTCAGATAGTTGGTGCTTTAAGTCAGATCTTTTTCATTATATACACATGAAAAATTTTTGTATCATTTATATCAGACTAACGTGTTCCACAGAACAAACTTCCCTTTGTCTGTTTTGTCAATAATAATGAAATGACAGTTCTCATTTTGTATTCAAATGGAATTATATTTTTTTAGGTGGGTACACTAGAGGGTTTTTTCACTTCATATACTTTGATGCCAAACCTAACAGTACTATTTGCATTTTTGATTGTGGAAATAGCTTCCATTTTAAAATTCTGGCATATTACATATAATAAATATTGCAATTGTTAACATAAGAAAAAACATGGTTAAAATTCCTCCTTTGTTTTAACTCCTTTAGTCCAGGTTACTGTTTGAATTAATTTTGTTTCTTTAGAAGCTACTAAATAAATAGTTTTGAATTTGCTTCGTAAGAGTTGTCACTGGCAAAACTAGAACATTCCGCATGAAAGCTGGGGGGGGGTGGGGGGTGGGGAAGCGTTGCTGCTCAGCATTATAAACTCTAGGTGGTTTAAGTATACTACTAATGCTTGTCTTTAGTAAGTAAGTTTACTGTTGTAGTAAACATCTGCAAAGCTTTGTATGTCACTGCCATAATCTGCTATGTAAATTGTTAAGCTGTATGTTCTTCCTGGGTTTAATTTAAAAAATTTTTTTTGTTTGTTTTAACATCAAAAACTTTTGTAAGTTAAATTGTACGGTGGCTATGAAACTCTTAAAGCAGATTACATCATGCCCCTTTTCCTTTTTATGAGCTCTGCCAAACTCTACTTAACAGCTTCTGTTTTGTTAATTTTCATTCTTATTATTAGGTAATGTCATGTCAGAATAACTTCCTTCAAGTTTAACATTTTCAGTGGTTTGAGAGAAATAATTATAATGAATGTTCTCTTGCATTTTGATGCAGCATTGAGAAATAAAAAGAGGTATTGCATTTGCATGGCAAGGTTTTGGTAGTGGGGGGGGCTACAGGGGTGGCTTCTGTGAGAAGCTGCCAGAAGCTTCCCTGATGTCCGATCGAGCCAATGCCAGCTGGCTCCAAGATGGACCCACTGCTGGCCAAGGCCGAGCCCATCAGCGACAGTGGTAGCGCCTCTGGGATAACATATTTAAGAAGGGGGGGGAAAAAACCTGTGCAACAGCAGTTGGGAGAAAGGAGTGAGAATACGTGAGGGGAACAATTCTGCAGACACCAAGGTTGGTGAAGAAGGAGGGGGAGGAGGTGCTCCAGGGGCCGGAGCAGAGATTCCCCTGCAGCCTGTGGTGAAGACCATGGTGAGGCAGGCTGTCCCCCTGCAGCCCATGGAGGTCCACGGTGGAGCAGATATCCACCTGCAGCCTGTGGAGGACCCCACACCAGAGCAGCTGGATGTGCCCGAAGGAGGCTGTGACCCCGTGGGAAGCCTGCACTGGAGCAGGCTCCTGGCAGGACCTGTGGAGAGAAGAGCCCACGCTAGAGCAGGTTTTCTGGCAGTACTTGTGACCCTGTGGAAGGGACCCACGCTGGAGCAGTTCGTGAAGAACTGTAGCCCGTGGGAAGGCCTCACGTTGGAGGAGTTTGTGGAGGACTGTCTCCTGTGGAGGAGACCCCATGCTGGAGCAGGGCAAGAGCGTGAGGAGTCCTCCCCTTGAGGAGGAAGGAGCAGCAGAGACAACGTGTGATGAACTGACCGCAACCCCCATTCCCTGTCCCCATGTGCTGCTGGGGGGGAGAAGGTAGGGAAAATCGGGAGTGAAGTTGAGCCTGGGAAGAAGGGAGGGGTGGGGGAAAAGTGTTTTTATGATTTGGTTTTATTTCTCATTACCCTACTCTGATTTGACTGGTAATAAATTAAGCGAATTTCCCCAAGCTGAGTCTGTTCTGCCTGTGACACTAATTGCTGGATGATTTCTCCCTGTCCTTATCTCGTCCCAGGAGCTTTTTGTTATATTTTCTCTCCCCTGTCCAGCGGAGGAGGGGAGTGATAGAGTGGCTTTGGTGGGCACCTGGCATCCAGCCAGGGTCAACCCACCACAAAAGGTTGCAAGGAAATAACAACCAACTGCTAAATTTTTTTTAGAGCTCGTTTGTGCCACTACATACTACATCATAAATTGTGTTGGAATGTCATGTTTTGGGCTTGAATGTTTTTATTCTTCTTGTTCCTATTCTGTAAGGATAAAGTAACTGATGTTGCTTTCTTGGTATATTCCAATTACCTAGTCAAACTTCTGAGTGTGCTTAGAAAGGAAGGTTATGAATGCTTTGCAGAAAAATACTGAAGTTTGCCTTTCATATTTATAATCCGTTTATTTAAGCCTTCCAAAACTGAAATTATATTAATAAATATTACCATAGTTTTCCTGGAAAAATATCACCTTCTTGTCATCTTTGATACAAACTGGAACATGTTTTCTTGCTGAGTTTGAAGCACATCTACTGTTCCTACTGATGATTCTTATCTCTACATTTGCACATGGTATGAATTCAAAGGGACCGTTTGCATAATGGTCCTACTATGTAAGTGGTTGAAGGCTCAGATATGGAATACAACTATCTGCTACTTAAGCTAAAGTATAAGTGTTAGTTAACAAATAGAATCTACATAATTAAAGCTAGCTTTATAATCTGCTCCAATACCTATGAGCACCAGCTGACACTCACTGACTTCAGTGACTGCTGAGCACAGCTTGTTATTATGCAAACACATATGCAGACTGAGTGAAATTGTTAAACAGTGAATACTCAGATAAATAGCATTATTTTTAAAAGCAAGAAATTTTTTTGTATGACTGTAGTATGCTTTATTAGGTTTTGCTACTAACTGAGCTTCAGTGACATTTAGGTAAGCAAGACTGAGTTTGGTTTTCGTATTGTGTTACAACTACAAGTGCAAGATAAGCAAATTGCTCAATCATTGTCAAGATATCAGGAGTTGGTCTCTCTTAACACTTTTCTGTGAATTAATACAATGGCATATACTTTATCTGTATCATCAAAGTTAAAAACAAATTACAAGAATCAAAAAATGGAGCAGATCTGTATTGTCAGTTGGAGAGAAGTTTTTTAGTGGAGCATGTAGAATGCTTCATAATATTATGGGGAGCTCCTCAAAGGCTAATCTGCTTTTTGAGACATTTAAATAATTGTTCTGTTTACATCTCTACAAACAAATCAGTGACGTTATGGCAGAAAACATCTTTTGCGTGACTTGAATGGATATGTAAGGTAGCATTGTTCTTTCTGGATTCCTGATTTATCCTTTCCGTCAATGAGTGTGATGGGAACATATTTGTAGAAGTCAATGATTTCTTTCACAGAATTAAATTTCTGGGGGGAAAAAGAAAAATTTTAATCAGTGATTGAAAATGGAATCGCCAGATGTTTTTAACATTAAAAGACTTGCAAATGACAGTATTAGAAATACGCAACATTTTGCATAGAATTATGATTAGATTAGATGGAAGCTATCATAAAAGGAAAAGCACGAGAATTTAATCCTCTTAATTCCTTTATGTGTCTCTGTCTTGTGTAGGAGAAAGCAGCTAGCTGCTTAGGGCAAGAGGGGAGAATGTTTAAGCCCTGAGAATGCACTATCACCTGTAGAAGTTTGTGATGGTAGATGTGATGATAGATTTTGAAAAGATGAAGCAACTGTAAACCATTACTAACTTTCACCTGTCAAAAGTTACACTTAGCAGTACATGATACTTTACACTGCAAGTGTCTTTGTGGCTTTTTAAATGTACCTTTTATTTTCCCATTCAGTTTACTGAGAAAATTATTATGAAAACCCTTTAAAGTATGGAACAAGAGGGTTCTTGGCAGGCTTTTGGTCTTGTTCTCTGGTGTTCAAAACAATGACATCCTCCAAGCCTGTTCCTAAAATAATAAAGGTGTGGTTCAAGATTCCCAAACTGATCAAGCAGCAATGGAAAGCTATCCAAGGTATTTATCTTCATCTGTCCTTGTGGGAGTCTCTTAATCCTACCATTCCGACCCTTAGCAGTCCTTCAGTTTAAATAGTTCTCTTCCCTGTGTGTAACTTGTAAGCTCTCACATTACCACTAAGCTGTCATTACACCAGTGTTTCTCCTCTTGAGCTATTCTTTGGACTCATTGGTATTACATCACTAGAACTGTACACAGTAATGCAAGCTTACTGTGACATTAATACCCTGTATCTATATTATATTACATTTACTGTAAGCATGGACATTCATTGTATGTGTGATGGTATCTCACAGTAGTCTTATGTCTACCTGATCCACACCTTGTTTATAACAAGAGAATCCGATTAAACCTGTGATTTTGTGTAATGATTCCTGTATTATTTGAAGATGAAAATTATTTGATCTCAAAACCAGTGTGCTATTTTTTTAAGGTTTTGTTTTTATAATTTTTACTTGTGTACATTTGTTCCACTTTGCTGTTTTGTCTTTGCCTTATGTTCACAATCACTTTTGCTGCTAGAAATCTAGGCAAAACTGTGGTTTGTATTTCATGCTATACCAAAGTAATCCTAACTTCTTTTTATTCTCAACTTACTCTTTATCAGCACCAGTTCTTTTTCTGTTTTCTAATGTTTTTTGTTGGTTGGAAAGTTAAAAAGTCTTACTGTAATTGTTCATCTGCTCTGGCAATTTAACTTGGCTTCACTTGGCTAATGCCATGTTATTCATTACTGTACCTTTAAGCTGTAGCTCTTTGGTAATGAGGGAAGAATGTCTCAGCTGTTACTTAGATTTTTTTTTTTCCCCTATTTTATTTCATCCTGTACTCTCATTTGATTTAGTGAGATTTAAAAGATTAACCTCTGAGTCTCTTCGTGGCTGCTAGAACATGAAGTTGACTTAGACATCATACTGATGAGCACTGATGGTCCAGAACTTTACGTCCTTGGCCCTTTTAATGGAAACCCACACTTTGTTAGGTGTAAAGACACCTAAGGACATAAAGATGAAGAAAATTCAGTACTTCAGAATTGTTCATTTCCCTTTGCTGTTTGAAAAGACTCAAACAGATCTCTGCTGTCTTAGGAATGTCGTATCTGCTGTTCTGGGGAGATAGGAATAGGGTCTCAAGGATTGCTCCTTGAGGTGTAGTTTTGAATTGTGTTGGGGTGGTGGTAGGACTCTGGACTACACGTCGCGCATCCTGAATGAGAACAGTTCATTCTTGAACTGTCATTTAAGCTGTGGACAAGATGTTTACCTTGTAAACATCTCTCTCAGTTGAAAGTATTAGCATCCCCTGACAGGTGTTCGCTGTGCCCATTTTCCTGGCGGTAACTTTTGACATAACGCTGTCAGTGGAAGACATTGTGGAATTGCTTCCTCATCTGCTTTGAAGAGTCAGGCCAGTTTAATGGCTGATGAAGGTAGTTGGAGCTAATCCATTTGACTGACTTTGAAAAGAACTGAGTTGAATTGATGTGACTTGTATGACCAACAGTTTGAAAATGAAAGGTAGCTGCAAATAGTGATAGGGAGTGGTGAGGATGGAGAAAACATCTGTGGCCAGAACGGCAAGATCCAGAGATACATGTCAGGCCATGCTCTAAGCTTCTGTGTAAAACAGGCACTGAGTTGAAGAGGAGCCTGCTTCTGCCTTTGATTTTTAGTTACTGCATTGTGAGTTGAGCCTGATGCTGCAGACATGCTAAAAGCATGTATTTTGTGTGCAGCAGATATAGTTTTGCAAAGGCACTAAGAAAAATATTAAAATTTTGTGTCATGATAAGCTTTAAATGTGAGCAAAGTTTTGATTTTGTCTTCAAAAGAACTGTGCACATAAAAAGAAGCAGCATTACAGGTATCTCTGGATCTTTAATATTGAAAACTGACTGGAGTGGGGGAAGGCAACAGCCAAGTAAAGGGTGCTCAGGACAGCAGTTTTGAATGTAAATGCCTAAATTCCACATATGTCCCATTCGGGGATCTGGTCTTCATAGCTTTATGTGATTTAGCCTTTAGTGAGCTCAGTATAATATATAAAATAGGTATGTAGATGTGAACATCTGTGGCTAAATTGCTAGCAAAAGATACAGCTCTACTAACAGTTAGGGTTTGGTTTGTTTTTTTTTCTCTGCTCGTATTCATTATATTCCGGCTTGATACTAATTCAGCTGCATGGGACTTCGGTTACTTGCCATTGATCACCATCACGTTGACATAGAAGTAACAATTTTTAAAAATAAACAGAAATATGATGATCAATGCTTTTTCCCCCCTTATAGCCTTAGAAGGCTATCTGAGAGCTAATGATGCCATCATGAAAGTTGAATTAAATACATTAAAAAAAATTGTTAATCAAAAAACTTTTTTGATCATAGAGAGTGTTAACACCTCATAAACTGTATATAAAAAATCGAGAGTTGCAATGGGATAGGGAAAACTGAATAATTATGTGTAAGGAAAAAACAAGTTTTTAATGGATGGAAATAGACTAATTCAAAAGTGGAAACATGCTGCAGAAAATCAGTAAGATCGAACCTTTCAATAAAATGAACAACCAGGGAGAAATGTAATAGGTTTTCACCTGTTTGTTGTTGTTTAGGTTGCTTTCTCTTTAGCAGGTGAGGAAGGAATATTCAGCTAATTTAAATAAAGCAGCTGGTCTGTCTGCATTGCATACTGCAAAATGTGGTGTAACAAAGGGCTTCCCTGTGGAGGGACAATGCAGAGCACTCTGCAAAGCATTTTAACAGGCATTGGAAAATTACAGGCAGCAATTTTGCTGTAATTCACAGCCTTACAAATTTTTTTCACCCTCCTGAGAGAAGAACCTTAAGCAAGCTGCAGAAGTTGAGATGACAGTTTTCAAGAAAGAACATTTTTGGGCAATCCTTTCAGACTGCCTGAGATGGAAGTAGCTCTGCTGAGCAAGGCTGGTGCCATTGATTGTTCATTACTGTATGTGTGCTTTGTGCCCAGTCCAGTGTTAAGTTTATTTTCATGTCTGCTGCTGAGAATAATGCATAGAAGTGGGAGGCTGTAATTTCTGTGGCTCCCTGGTACTACACGTAGCTGACTAGCAAAATAATTCTGAATTTTTTCTGTTGTAGTTGATCTACAGGAGGATTTCTGAATTCAAGAGAAACAATACTCAATATTAAAAAAGAAGGCTTAAGGTAACATGTCCTGATTACATATTTGGCCTGGTAGAGCCAAGTCTTAGATATACTGTTAGTTATTAACTAGATGTTTGAAATCCTTATTCTGGAATTGTAACTTTCCAGTTTGACTGTTGTCAGTCCAGACCCACTGTTTAAGATGTGTACTTTCTGTGCACAAGTTGGAACATACAACAAAGTCATATATTTTGGTATTTCCTGAGATTGGAGGGGTTGTGTTCTCCTTCCTTTTAGTTCAGTAAAAATTGTTCACATATTGCTCAGGTAATTTTCTAGTTGCCTTAATTGTTAAATCTGTTAAAATGATAAAAATTTAGTTTTATGTCTTTATTCTGTAGTGTACCGTACATATGTTACAGTATCCTGTAGTGTGCCATATTTCAGTTCCATTCCATTTTTTCAGTCAGTCATTGTTTCTAATCTGAGCCTTTTTTAATCAGGTCCATTACAGGAAGACTAANCAGTGGGCTTAACAATGAAGGATTTTTTTTCCTCGTTACTAAACCAGTGTTCCTGAAGAACAACTTGCCAGTAAACCTTGCCCCTCATCTCTGAAAGCTCATGAATCCTATCCCACATTTTCTAATAAGAATCCAAATGTAAATCTTGGACCTGCCAAATGTATCAAGTTAGCTTGGGTCAGTTTTGATTTCAGTTTTTTTTAAGTCTATCTATAGAAAAGATAAGTTCTGAAAGTATTGACACGCATGAAGAGGACATAATTGAAGATTCTGTTACAGAGGCTTTGCTGCTTCACCTTAGTTGGATTTCTGTCTGTTGTTTAGTAACG
>VYZW01003588.1:1320-18387 GCA_013401315.1 Balaeniceps rex | reverse complement strand
GTGCCAGCACGATCCAAACATGGACTTGAAAGGAAATTGTAGGATAGCAGGGGGAAAGGCTACTTGTTCTGTCCCTGCTGTTTCATGAGGGCAAGCAATTTACAGAGGGAAAAGGAGATTGTGCTGTCCCAGAGAGCCTGAATAACCAAGAGCAGTAGTAGGGATGGTAGGAAGTGTCTGAAGTGGAGATGGGTGTGGGACACCTAGGAAAAAGACCAAGGTCATGTTATTTATATGTACTCCATCTAAAGTATAGATACACCTCTTTATCAATGAATCTGTTTATGAAAGACAAATATATGAGAGAGTTTCCTTTATAGCATTTTATCTTCAGTATGCATTTCTGCAAAAAGAAATCGTATTTACACAACAGAATGATGTGTTTTCTTTTGCTTACACAATTCTTATCATGACGTTTGGCTAATAAAGGGATTTTGCTTTTCAAAAGTCTGTAAGTAGATGCTGGGGTGTTTTTCTCTCTCTTTTGGGTTTATGGAAATACTTTTTAAAGCAGGTGTAACTATATTGAACGGTAGGGATGAGCCACATAGAAATTTTGGGTTAAATACTAACATGAGGCCATATTTTTCTAAAAGAAATTAGGTGGAGGGGTTGGTGGACAACAGATACAATAAGATATGACAGCAAAAAGCTAACACAACTTTTAATACTGTTTGTAGAAGTATCATCTTCAAGATTAGGGAGACTGTGTGCATATGAATCAAATGATACTGCTCCTGTGTGTTGCATTCAGTTCTGTGAATCTTGAAGAAATCCAGGGAAAATCAACAGAGGGACATTGCCACGGTTCCTGGGCAAGCCATACCACAGGCCGTTTCTTGGCAGGGCACCCCACCAATTTTAATGTTGGCTTCCTGTACGTTCCCTTAGGTAAAACCACACAGTCCAGGGGATGTGTGTCCAGGGATTTCCAACCATAATAATTTGACAGAACTGCCTGATAATGGCACCTGCAAGTCCTTCCCTCTAGGAATTTGGGATAAATCTAAAGCATTTTCTTCAAAGATCAGTGTATTTTTTTACACAAAGGCATTAAACCCATAGTAGCTGCTCTATAATGTCCTGAACATCTGTAGCTTCCATTTAGCCCAGCTGATTGCATCTCTGCCTGGAAAAGCAGAGACTGTTCTGCTCACAGCGTGCTCTTTCTCCTTGGGTGTTTCTTTGTATGCCCAGTTTGTCTTCTCTTCCTCTTCTCATTGTGCTTCAGTGGCTCATCCAAATCCCCTTCCTTTTCTGGGTCTGCAATGGTTTAACACTTGCATTCTAGGTTGGGCCTTTCTGAGCTTGAACCAGGCATGGGGTATAGCCAAGCAAGTAACTGTCTGCTTGTTTCTTCACTGCTATTGACTGTGCCATTGTTTTACTTGTTTTCTGCTTGCTTTCTTTAACAATCCCTTTGCACTAACTCTGTGCATTGAAAATCCCCAGTGCAGACATACCCACGTAGAAACATGAATCTGTTTCTTATTCTTATTTATCCCCGCCTGCTTTAGTTTTCAAAGCAATCTCTGGTTCTTACCTGAGCTGCAAACACTTTTAGAGCTCTGCGTACATTGAAAGCTAGGAGAAAGCAATGAATGAAAGTAACATCAGAAAAATATTTCTGTTAGTGGCAAATATCTAAGTAAGAGTCAAATTAAAGAGCAATGCATAGCTGTGCTTCCTCAGAATACCCCTCTTTCCCTCTGCAGATTGCAGTTTTGGGCTTCAGGTGATAATTTTGTATTTAGCATCTTTTGACAGATTTCTCTCTCATTAATTTCACCAGCCACTTCTTGAAGTTATATAAATTTTTACTCTCCACAAGAGACTTTGGCAAGAGTTTCACATTTTAACTGCATGTGTAGTGAAGCACAATTTGCTTTTGTTCATTTTGAGCCTGTTCCCTGCTAAATTCACCTGATGTTCTCAGTCCTGTAGGAAGACCCAGGCAGCAGTTGTTCCCTGTCCTTTCTGATTTTCTAGACCGCTGCTGAGTACCCAGCTGGTATTTTGTTATGCTACTAATTAGAATGGTTACAGTGGGAAGAGCACCGGCCAAATAATTTCGCATAACAGAGACACTGGTACCGCACAAGAAGAAACAAAATACTCGGGGTCACAGATACTGTCACATTTACTCCAGACAATAATTTTATCTTGAAGAAATGCCATCATCGTAAACAAGGCTGTGAAATCATTCATATACTTCCTATACTTTATCCTCCACTTTTGTTTTTTGTTGAGTACTTTAGGAGGATATAGATTTTAAAACACAGTTAGGAAAGAAACATTTGTGTAGCTTAGAAAAGAAAAATAGGAGCAACTGTGGCAGATTCCTATGGAAAAATAATTGGCCTTTGGAAGGCCAAGTATGCATTCTTTGTATATAAAAATAGACAATAAGGGGGAGAGGGAATGCTGAGACTGGAGATGGCAAAGCTTCTTTATACAGTATATTTAACACCCTATCACAGCAAGTGAGACAAACATGTAATACAGTAGGATGCTATTAAAGATAAAAATTGAATGTGCAATTAGAATAGCTTGAAAGCAATTTCCAAAGATGGTTATTGTCATGCATCAGGGCAAAATCTAATATATTACTAGATGGCATCAGAAAGCGATATCATCTTGCTTTTATTGCATAGTGAAGTATAATTTTCTAGGGCAGAATGTTTAGTCCTTGAAGCATCCAGTACAAGCTCATGAAATTCTTATATTCCTACCTGGCTTCAGGATGATGCTTTGGTTTATACTGTTGTGCTCGAAAAGATATTTCAGGTTTCTTCCCCAAATCCGTAGCTATTAATAAAAAGAATAAGAACTTCGTATTTCCTCTTATATGTATCTTTGACAGTATCTAGCAACTACTGTGAAGTAAATTAACTTAGTTGAATTCATATATGAGGGGAGACAGTTCAATAGAAAAAGCTAATAGGCTGCAATCAGTCTGGCTTAAATGAGTGAGCTAAAGATTTCAGTGAGAAACATTTACACTAGTACTGAATGTTACATGGTGAACGTTACAGGTTTTGGTGATGCTAAATATGGCTTAACATAATGGTAAATATTGCAGAACGCTGTACTGGAAGTATACAGGGGGTTCATAAATCCTTTTTATAGGACAGGTTAGATAAGTATTGAATGTATTAATGCAGTCAATGCTATTTCTAGCTGAAAATCAGGAAACTCTGCCTTAATCTGCAAAAGGAACTGCCAGAGGAAATTATGAACTCATTAACACAGAGGTGTAAACAGCATAAAAATCATGTAGCCTGTATCTATCTTCAAAGTATTTCAGAGTATCATTTTTTTTCATGGACCTTCTTGCACACATACACAGCGAGTGGCTTAAGCTGGTTTTTCCAAGCTGTATGTGCATCTGAAGAACTGACATGTTTTTAAAACTTTTTTTTTTAAAATGCTTTTTGTAGCTTTAAAAACCTAAAGCTTTTAAAAATGTTTCTTTCAAAATTCTCACCCTCAAATTACAGGAGAGAAGCAAGATGGAGAGAAAGGAAATATTCTCTGTGCAGATCCAGTCTTTTCTCATCAAGATATCCTTCCCTCAGTTTTTAGGTTCCAGCACTCTTATTTTCCCCAGGACCTTAAGACTTTGATTTGCTTAGAACAAATGTGATACCCTGGTTCCCCAAATAGCTGTAGTTAATGCCAAGTTAAACTCCTTTTTTCTGCTACATCTTCCACTACTGTTGAGGTCACTCTAAATCTCTCTAATCTCAGCAGATGCATACCTGGAGTTGTCTTTTACTCATTTAAATATAGAGCCAGACGGCCTGATGCTACATAGCAGAATAGATGTCAGGTTCCTATACTGATTACTTCAGCTGGAGTTTTAATGGTAGAATATTTTGTTCTTGGAATATGAAGGAAACACAACAAATTATTATCATATTATTAAGTACTAACCTTGTTCTCTTCCAGGTGCCTGTATAAAATGATAACATAGTAAATATTTTTCTTTTGATTACCAACTTGAACGTACCCCAACAGACCCAACTATCTTTAATTTTAAAACAATTTATAGACATTCAATCATTAGTACCTGATTGCTTTGTCAAAAACTCAGGCTGAATGTTGATCTCAGTCCACTGACAACGATGAGAACTGAATTTTTAGGGGTATAAGTGAACATATGGTTTATTGCAATGATCACCATTTCATAATGACTATTGTGCATCAGTTTAACTTACAATATGGTTTTCCATCATTGATCTTGTATTAAATCAAGAGATTGATTTTGATTGCCTGGAGATACACTATCAAAAATTTTAAATGAGTCATTTCTTTTCAGGATCCTCAACTGACAGTACAATTATTTTTACTGTCATGGCAGATACTTCATTCAAAATCACTGTGTGGAGAGTCTTAATTCAGCATATTATGTTACAAAGAAGTGAATGATAGACAGGTGTCTAGAGACCAGATTTTGACTCATAAACTTTCACTGTATTTCTGTATTATTTGATTCACACAGGAATAGTAATTATTTTGATTAATTTGATACACACAAGACTATAATACATAAATATTAGAGATAAGAATTTTTTATTCTTTGTAGATGTTGCACCTTGAGTCTTCCTTAAAAGTTACTTCCCCAGTAATGTTTCCCCATCACTTAGAAATTCATAGTCTCATTCAGGTTGGAAGGGACCTAGGCAGGTCTCTAGTCCAAGCTCCTGCTTAAAGCATGGTGAACTGTGAGATGAGACTTGGGCTCAGAGCTTCATCCAGCTGGGTCTTGCAAACCTCCAGAACCTAGATTTCACAGCTTCTCTGGGCAACCTGTTCCAACACCCTCCTAATTATCCTCATAATTATTTTTTCTTCCTTATTTCTGGTTGAAAACTCCCTCATTTCAAGATCATTGCCTCTTGTACTTCCACTGTGCGCTCTGTAAAGTGCCATGCTTTGCCTTCTTGATAATCATCTCTTAGGCACTGTCAGGCTGCTATTAGGTTTCCCCAGAGCTGCCCCTCTCCAGGCTAATGGAGCCCAGCTCCATCAGCCTCATTTCACAGGGCAGGTGCTGCACACCCTGACTGCACTGGTGACCCTCTGCTGACCCACTCCCTCTCTGTCAACAGCAGCCTTGTGCAGTACTCCAGGTGTTGTCTAATGAGTGATGAGTAAAAGGGAATAGTCCCTTCCCTTGATCTCTTGGCTATGCTCCTCTTGATACAGCTCGACATATTGTTAGTCTTTACGGCTACCAAGGGCACACCAGTGGCTCATGTTCAGCCTATGGTCCCCAGGCCCATTTGAGCAGAGCTGCTGCCAAGGGGGTTAGTCCATCCCGGGGCAGGATTTTGCAATTTGCCCTTTCCAATTTCAGGAGGCTCCTCTTGACCCTTTCCTACAGCCTGTCTGGGTCCTGGTGAAGGGCAGTCCTGCTCTCAAACCTGTTGACCTGCTGTTTGGTGTCTGAAACTCTGACAGGGGCACACTCTGTAACCTCCTCCAGGTCACACTGAAACTATTTATGCCTTTGGAGCTCCACGAATGCGAAGTGATCCAAATTAAATTTTATCTTTCCCATGTTATGAGGTATACAATATTTCTCCTTAAGATGTAGCCAAACTAAGAGCTTGTTAGGAGCTGCAGTATTTGTGCAGCTGTACAGTGCCCAGCCAGGAATATTAATTACAGATGTAAGATATTTATTGTTCTTGGGGGTGTTTTCATATTTGGTTTGTAATGAGTCAGTATCTAGCATAAGACAAAGCTTTTTGTGTTGAAATATTTTCTTGCCAATATCTCATTTTTTAGCATTAAATGTTAATTACAATATTACAATCAAACCATGTCTTCTAATGATCTTTCAAACTAAAAGAGTTTCTAACCATGGGAGGACTGAGGTTCTGGGACAGCCTCCCAGTCAGAACTGTGGAGAAGAAAAACTCAAAGGATTTGAAAGTTAGAGCTAGACCAGTCTATCGATTTGTGCTACAGCCCACTGTGATAGGAAATGGCTGGATTTAACTAGTGTAGAGATGCCTTTCTTCCCTCTGTTTCCTTACAATGAGATTAAAACCAATATAATAGAGACATATTAGTGCAGTAAATAGAACATGCAGTGAGAAATACAAAATGCCATAAATTATAACCTATCTCTGAATTTTACAAACATCCTTTAACACTCTGTGTTATTGTAGGGGCGGTATCTCTTAATACATCTTATAGGAAACCACTTGTCATAACTAAACCCCTTTATTGCTAAACCCATTTCCTCTGCTTTACTTCATGGGCCCGAGTAGAAAGTGAAGGAACTTGTTAAAAACTTTTTACAGAAATTGGGATCTGAAAAAAAAACCAACCCAACCACCTTCCTTTACCAGTCTCTGTGTAAAAGTTATTGCTTTCTGCTTTATATATGCCTACAGGTGAATTCACAGCATTGCCTCTCGGCTTCTGCCCTCTGGCCACAGCCAGCTGGTGACAGGTCGTTGGTGGCAGGGCTGCAGGCGGCCGTGCTGGGAGAAGTGGTCAGCTTGGAGGTGTGGGGAGGGAGGGAAGAGCCCTTTTAGCCTCTGGCAGGCAGGGGAACTCAGAGCCGCTGCTTCAGCTTCGCTGGCGTTGAGAGCACACATGTCTCAGCAGTGCCGGAGCCTAGAGCTGCCCTTGATGGAGCTTTGCAGACTGGCTATGAGGAAGGTGGGTTGTGAGCTGGAGGATGGGGCCAGTGGGAGATGAACTGGGGAAGGTACTGGGTCTTACTGGGCTGCCCATGGCTCAGGAGGTTTGAGGACATAGCGGAGTGTGAGCTTTGGCAGGAGGGCAGGTGGGCTGTGCTGTATGGGGCTATGCTGGGCTCACAGGGTGGTGAGGACCATGATCACTGTGGCTGTGGTCCCCACCTCGCTGGGGAGGGTGGCGAGGGGTTCGACCATGCAGGTGCCTGAGCAGCAATGCGGTGGCCCCCTCGGTTGCTGCCAGCCATATTTTGTGGGTAAAGCTGCCATTTATCTGAGGTGATGGATTTTGCAGGACTTGTGAGAGGCCCTAGGGAAGGAGGGGGCAGGGAGAAGAGGGAGAATGAAGCTGGGGCGTAATAGGTGAGGTTCATTCTGGATATAAAATTTGTCAGGTTTTTATTTCTCTTCTTGAAAAGTGTCACATTATTTTTGAGGTAGCCTCATATTTACATCAGAGTAATACTATTACACTGCTCTATTAACCTTATCATTTCAGTTTTCTGCCTTTAAAAATCTATGTGGAATCTCTATTTCTCTGACAGAGGGTGTCTCTCCTGCTGCTTACCATTCATAGGCATCTGCAGCATCTGGCAGTTATGAGATACGCTTTTATGTGGATACTTGGGAAGGTAGCTTTACACTGTATGTATGTTTTTATTTCTGCAAGCAAATACAGGAACTTACTTTACCATTCACAGAATAATGGTATTGAAAATGCTACGCACATCAGAGATAGATAAATTTATGACCCAAAGCTAATATGATTCTTATAGTATTTTTACCTAATAGGCTAAAATACTGTTACAAGAGAGGCTGTGCAGCCATGGAATGTGTATGCTTTTTATGGTCATAATATATACAAGGGTGATTACTTACTTCGTTTAGTTCCTTAACAGATAGATGTCTGGAAAAGAAAGAATTGTATGCAAAACATTTCATTATCATAAAATAAAAATCACTTTGAGTACTTAAATACTTTGATTACATCATCACTGAAAATTAACAGCCCTTGGGAAGGGAAGGATTTTATTACTGCTATAGAAATTCAGAGGCTGGTTATTTTTTTACATAAATTATTTGCAGGAAAAGGTTATGGACTTCCATAAAAAAGAATAGCATCCACTGAATTCATTACGGTAAATAAGAAAAGTCTTTGTTAAAGATTTATTCCGGGAGGAGGGGAGAAGAGAGATGAATGATTATCAGCTTTCTTCACTACTTTTCATGTCATGCCAAAATGTCTTATTATGAACTTTAAAGTCAGCTATAAATGGAGGTAAATTCCTTGAAGAGTTTAAAAAATGAAACATTCACAGAGGCAGAATGGAAAGTGTAGAGGAAAGGAGGTGCAAACAAGGAAAAGAGAAATGGAGAATGCTCCTCGTGGTCCTGATTAAAGTAGGTGGTTAAGTATTTTTCTGCCTTCTCCTGATATACCTGATCAACAGGAATATCTTCCTTTCCTGAAAAGGATCATCAGAAAATATTCTCCCCCAAAAGGGACAATGTATTGTCTGACATCTTTTGTTAGATGTCCTGGGTTTGATTAATACTCATGCTTTTTAGCAGCTTGTATCTCATAATAAAAGACCTGATTTTAGAAGTTATTCAGCAACATAAGGTGTGGATAGCCATCTAATAGTTTTTTGAAGGC
Source organism: Balaeniceps rex (assembly GCA_013401315.1). Lineage (NCBI taxonomy): Eukaryota > Metazoa > Chordata > Aves > Pelecaniformes > Balaenicipitidae > Balaeniceps > Balaeniceps rex. Next base: position 10,011 of record VYZW01003588.1, on the reverse strand, counting down.
TCCAGGATTTAGTCCCTGCTTAGCTTACCTCCTGGACTGTGAAAATACAACAGTGAGTTATTTTGCTAAATCAGTCAGAGAGAATGTAAAAGGAAGACATGGTATAGAAAACCCTGGGAGCTACTTAGCGAGACTTGTTCCTTGCGCCTGTGCTGAAAACATGAGCGTGGAGGGTTGAAGGGGCAAGAAATTTGGTAATGATCTGTTAGGGGAAGTTTCAGGAAGGCTAAGAGAAAGGAGAGGAACTGTTTTGGGTTTGGATAGTTGTTTTTGTGTTAGCAAAAGTATATTCAAGACACTGGGTGCACGGTAAAGTTAAGCAATAATAAAGGTGTGCTTGCAGGGCTGGCCTCCACCACGAGGGGACATGCCACTCGTAGGGCCTGCTGCTTACCACAGGCATGTAAATGTTTAAATCTCACCAAAGCTTCTAAGATACATTCCAGGATCCTGCACATGCCTATATTTTTTATGAGGCTATTTGTAGAGTGTATAAATAATGATGTCTTTAATTTTATAAGTCTTCCAAATCTTGTTGGAAAACAGGACTTGCACTGCTAAATCACATCTGCGGTTTGACAGCTTTGCTTACAGTCTAGCAGATAATGGCTGTAGCACCGTACTCCTCCACACTGCAGCTCATACGTACGTTTTCTCCTTACAAAGCTCTGACCGGACTGAAGATGAGTGAGAAATATTTTGAGTGAAGTGTTTGTGTGGGAAATTTGTGAAGTGCCTTCCCCAGGTCATGTGTGGTCTTGGTCTCTTACATGATTAAAAAAACCTAGTGCAATTAAAAAAACCCAAACCTATTAGAAATATTTTGGTATCTGTAACTGCAGTGTGGAGTTTGGTGGTTATGGTTTTTGCTACTGCCTTTTAATTCTAGTATAAGAAATAACATGTATTTATATTACAGATTTTGGCTTTATAATAGGACCTTTCAAATCCAAGTGCTTTGCATACTGATGTCTGCTGGCAAACACGGCTTATAACAGTTCTCACAGTGCTTTCAATGTATGTGCTGCCCTACCGAGGGAGGGGATCAGTCATGGGATTTGGAACTTTGCAGCTATAGGTCAGGTCATGAATCTGAGTATTAATTAACTTTCTATTAATAAAATGCCTTGCAACAACCAACAGCTTTTGGAACCTAATCCATGAAGGAATTTAAGCACCATTCAGGGGGGAAAAAAAACCCCCCACATACTTAGAACTCGCTCCATAAGTATATACTTAACTTGAAGCAGATTACTTCATTGATTTGTTAGCTTTTTTTTTTTCCCCCATGGGATTTGTAAAATGAGGCAAAATTCCATCCTGATGAACTGAAATTGAAACCATTTATGGAAGGATGGACAGGATTGACACAGCTCAGTTGCGCCCAAACTTCTGGCTGCAATAGGTTTTTGTTGAAGGGCATTTGAGCATTATACTCTGTGACCCCTGGATGTGCATCATTCCTGTTCCCAGCATGTGGCCACCACCATCCCCATTTATGAATGTGCGTTTTGGTCACACAGCAAGAGCACATACACATCTGGTTACATGGCAGTAAGCAGCATACATACATGCTCATCTGACTAGGTACCTGTGTTATGTGAAAAAAGCAACCAGACTCATAACCTGACATATGCATATGCTTGGTCATACAGCTGGACACAAGCGGTTTGTGCTTCAGGATTCAGTGCTCATCCACACTGCCATGTCAGGATGCTGAATGAACATGGGGGTTGTATGACGGAGGAGTGCAAGATGGAAAGGGCAAGAAGCGACTCATAGTCTGGATTCATTGGTCTCATGGGCTGGAGCAAGACTTCTGGCTACAGATTAGTCATTTCTTTGCTGAATGTAACATCCTTGGGATGTGGAATGTATTTCTGTATCTCTGGTGCAGTCAGTATATTTCCCCATCCCTTGGTTCACCAACTGTGCTAAGCAAGTGCAATTGTTTCTGCTTAGAAGTGGTTGCAAAACCTCTAAATGTTAGTAAGAAAAAGTAGGACAAACCTTAAACAAAGTGTTCATGAGAGTTCCACCTGCTTTTTCACTCCTTTACCATTCTTTTGGCAGTTTTTTCTTTAAAAAATGCTAGTGTCACATTATGCTAAATACTTCTCAATTATTCACAGCTGTCTAAAGAATAACTTTTTTTTCTTAAGTAAAGGCAGAGGTGCGATGGAGGTAAAGTCTTGTTGTTTGACTGGGGAGAGTGTTTGGATTCTCAGGGAATGAGGATGAGGAATGCACTCGTACCTTGTGACTTTTGCTGATATTGGAAGGGTATGAGCTTGGCTGAGCATTTTCCTTGTGTGAAAGAACTGGCTGCTTATCTTTGGCTCTGGAGGAAGTGGTCGATACTGCTTTGGCAGTGTCTTCAGAGGCCTAGAGAAGTCAAAGGAGAGTTTGAATAACTATTAGGGAATAAGGGAGGTGGAGGGACTGTGTTGTAAGTGCAAGCTCAAGAAGTAAAACACTGGAATTTTCCAAGAGCATTTCAATGTATTTGTGCTGAGCTTAGCTCAGGTCCAGGAGCTTTTTGGGGCCCTTCAATAGCAATAGTAATTTTGGATAATATTCTACATTTGCAAGACATTACTGTACTGTGTTACGTGCCACTTAACACCACTTTCGTGCACTTCACCGGTATGTGCCAAGTACAGCTTTCCAGTGTTGATATTTCTGGGTGGATATGGCTGTGTATAAGGCCCAGCCAGGGAACACACTGCAGTTCAGACACACAAGAAAAAATGCTCTTCATCCCAGAAAACTCACAGCTAACATGTGCCCAGTGTTTTTGTGGGCACGCTCTGCCTGTGCTCTGAGACCAGCCAGTCACAGCCCAGCTCCAAATGGGAGCTGTAGCACGGAGAGCTTGGGTGAGTAGAAGTGGAGGTGCATCTGTCCTGCACTGCAGACTTGCCCTTCAGCAGTGGGCTCCTGGGGAGGGAGCCTTGTGCGTTTGCATGGTACAGACCAAAATTAAGTCAGGTGAGAGAATTAAGAACCATTCTGGTCACCATAATGCAAATAGAAACAAATAGTGAAATATTGTGGAATGATAAAATGAGAATGTTCTTATTTCTGTGCTTTTACAGTTTTGACTTTGTGAAGCTACAGTGTCCTTTTATTTCATATTTTAACTTAAAGAATAATCTTAATATGTCTGTAATGCGAATCATATTTTAAACTTGTTCACAGCTTTTATGGCAGTCAGTACAGGCACTGAGGAATAAGCTTGTCAGTCCTGGATGACCTTTTGGAAGGATGTCTTAATTGTAGCTGTTATTATTGTTTGGGGCTGAAAAGATCAAGAAGCAATTAATTATTTGTTTGTGGGCATATAATAGAAAAATATATTCATGGAATAGAGCTTGGTTTGTCTTCTATGGGAGTAAGTGGCAATATTCCAGTTGATTTCTATGGACTTGATTTAGACTTGTAGCAAAAAATTGGCAGAAAGATTTAAGAGGCATTGAAGTCAATATTATCATGGTTAACAGAGCCTAAAGCGCCAATACAAATTGATGGAAGATTTTTTTCCCAACAATTTATATCTGGGTTGAAACAGATTCAAGATTTCTAAGCTTTTGACTTGGTCGTAGGCTCAGCCAAGTTGATTTTAAAGATGCAGGCCTGAGCTCCAGCTATCAACATTTACGGCTCCTGTTTTGTTCTAATTTCATTTCAGAACCTAAAGTCCAAACAGAGCCAGGTAGTAAAAGGATGCCAGCTCACTTTTAGTCATCTTGTTACTATGAGTGGTACAGAAGTATGTGAGCATTCATTAGCACTGAGTTCCCCGAGGAACCGCAGGTATGTGATCTCTTAAGTGATCTTACCGTGGGGGAGGCACAGGGTTCTGGAAAAGAGAGGGAACAAAAAAAATCTGTGTAAGCTTTTTTCCTTGTTTTACTAAGAGAAATGTAAAGAGTTTAGATTAAGCAGACATTCCTGTGTCAACAGTCAAAGTGTTTATGTACTGTACAGCACATAACATCACACATATGCCGTTTTAAAATCACTGAGGGGTAAAAGATGTCTACATAAACCATGAATGCAAATAAGTGAGATAATGTAGGACTGCAGATGCAAGTTCTCTTACCCTTTAGTTAGTGCTAGCAAAATTGCAACCTGCTTTTAAAAATATATTCAATGTCAAAATGACCTGTAAAAATGTTAATTGATGATTCTGCTTACCTGAGGTCCGTGTATTTTCACTCTTTCTCCTAAAGATAGTTATTAATAATTGTTAATAGAGTGCTGTCCACATAATTCACAAATAAAGTTATAGCTTTGTTCTGCTATTGTTGTTATTATTATTGGCAGTCCAACCCCACCCTTCCCCCTCCCTGGCTCTACTTCCAGAAATCATCTCCAAGGTCACGTTGCTGTCCCCACAGCATTCATCCTACCTATCACATCTGTATCTCCATAACTTTTCCTGCTGTCAAATGGGAAACATTAATTTCTGTGAAGCTAGGGCTGGAAGCTTCAGAGGTTCAGTAGGAGGTTGTTATGCTTGGGAATGAAGGCAAGTCACAGCCTAGACCTGAGATGGAGGTCACTGAAGCGGGGACTGAGTGCCTGTTTTCCCCGTTAGCTGGTCTGCACGTGAAGCCAGTGGGCTCTGAATAAGGCGTATTGCACGTGGTGTGCAATTTGTTTTGTTTGATCTGTCCTTTATTTAGCCTTTTTTAAGGATGGATTCGTGGATGGAATCAGATGCAATTTGTAACTCATTCTCAACCATTTGTGCTTCTCTCCATATAAAACACAAGACTAAGTGTACTTAGATAATTATGATGATCATAGAAGGGTTGAGAGTCTTCTTGCACTGTAGCCAAGTAAATCTTTTTAATATCACTCACAAACACTCATTTCGTAAGAGACAACTAGGAATTAGTTAAAGAAGCAGGAAAAAACAAGTATTTTTGGTTTTTTTAGCTTAAAATATAAAATAAAGGAAATTAAAAAATCATCATGATACTTGATAAAACAGAGTGAACTTTGGTTTTACCTCTGGCTTTCAGAATGAAACATCTGAGGGTGTTATTTATTCAGGTATTGTAAATTTAAATATTGTCCAGAGACTTTATATATATGCTTATCAAGTTGTTTGGGATGCATTTTTTGTCTGTTTTGATTTTTGTATAGAAATTTATAAAAATCTTGAAAAGCAATGAAAGTATATCTGTTTTTTGTTTTGTTTTCAAATTTATGAATTTGAATATGACTGATTATTTAAATGAACATAGGACATCTTACTAATAAAAACTAATAAAAATAAATAAAGATAGCTTACTCTATTTGCATTAGATTTTGATTTTGAAAATATTTTCAGTTCTACATACTAAAATCCTACCTAACACAAAAAGACATGCAATATATCTTCAGTTCTCCTTCAAGTAAACCATAACAAATCGCTCTGAATAAAATAACAGTACCTTAAATGTTTAACAATTCTAGAAAATAACTGTTGATAAAAATTCTTCTGTGCCGTTCATGCCATCTTGTGGCAAAGCCACTTAATAGCACTGGGCATGAGAATAAATGTTAAAATACATTTAATAACAGTGTAGTTATTATCTAAAAATAATAGAGTCCTCTATAAGCACTATTAGCTCAGGATGTGCTAAAAATATGTATAAGTTGCATTCTCAAACTGCAGAGTTTACCTGCCTGCACTGTCTTTGGTTCATGTTTCTTAATGTCAGCACACATCTCATGGAGGCGACAAACATGGAAATCCAACCTACTAAATCCTGGTGGAATTTGAAGCTTTATCTAAACTGGCAAACTGTCAGTGGGACCTTTCATACTGATTTCTGCAAATTTTGAAGCTCTCAATTCAGCTTTTTTACAAGCTACATTAGGATTTCCTCACAAGAGTCAGTCTAACCTTTCATTTTGCAAACTTTATAGTGCTTAGTTTCTCATAATCTGTAGGGATTATTTGGCTCTATGTTTTGTATTATAGTATGAACTAAAAGGAAAAAATAAACAAATTCTGTTTTGCATGGAATTCTTTGCATTATTTTTTCTCGTTGATCAAATACAATACTTACTCTCTGAAAATCAGCTGTTACAGCAAACACAGAAAGAATCATATTTTCCTGGCTTGGCAATTGCATTCTTTTTGACAATATTTAGCATATAGTTCAAAGAGTTGAAAATGATAAGAGAAAATATCATTCCCTTTCAAGGTTAATCAGATATTTAATCCTTCAGTAGTTGTCTTCATGAGATATTGCTACATGTAATGTATATCAGATATAAAAAAGTATATAGAAAAGTATATAGAAACCTACTTTTAAAATAATCTTATGATTGAGTAAAACCATAAATTAAATGATTTAATAGTTGGACACCTCATTACATTCTTGAAGAATAAGATAGCAGTCTGTCTCCAATTTCACCACGAGAAACAAAACAGAACAAACAAAAATTAAAGGTACGCTGGTGACTCAAAATTATAGGATTTTGAAGCAAATTTACAGTTAATGGTAAAGCAGTGGAGAAAAAAATATATGCTAGGTGATATACCATATAATTAGCATATTCTTAGTAGGAGAACATTGTCAGATAGCTTTTGTAAATAGTTACCCTAGGATGTAAATCCTTAGTAGGAAATGCTATAGTTGATATTACTATTTAAAAATAGTTATTAGAGTATGCTTTACAATATATTCATACAAAATGCCTGAGAAGGAAAGGGAGCCAAAAAGCAAGAGAGCATGAGAAGGAGAAGTAAAGCACAGCAGGGATGTTGCAGCCTTTTGGTGGAACAGTTCAGGAGACACAGGCTTCCCCCCAACCCTTGTGTCCTTATAATTGTAGGGAAAAGGAAAACCTGATCTTTAAATTGAATTGCTTCCCTCCTCACCCCCGAGGAACAGAGAACTCATGAGATAAAATACATCTCCTTTTGCAAAATAATTACTTTGATGTTAGATAGCTGAAACACTATTGCAGATTTTGTAGTATGATTATTTTGAAAAGTGGCTGCTGTTCTGAAAACCATGTCTTTTCTATCATCATCAGTCTCTACTTATGTACAAAAGCTAAATATAGAAGCAACAATTTCTATTTTTGATTGCAGAAATGGGTAGACTTTTTAATTATACCTCTAACACTTGGCACGCTCCTCCCCTCCAGAACAGGTGTGTGTTTCTGTTAATAAAACAAAATAAAGATGAGATATTAGTCATCATCCTTGAAACTATGGCTAGTAGAAACAGCACTACTCCTGACTGGGATGCCCCCTAATGCTTGGTAGATCCTCAGCAGTCAACAAGTGAAAGCAAGTGGCAAGGACATTGGTGCAAAGTGAAACAGGAACGGCTCACAGGAACTTGTGTGACTTTGTACAATCGAGTGTTATGTGGCTGAGACTTTAAACAGACTGCACGTAACTTTAAATGATATTACATAAAAGGGGAAATCTGTTTGTGAATAGGTTTTCAGATCTTTACTTACAGCTGAGTATTGAGGGGGCTGAGATGTGTGCTGGCTGTTCATTGGGGAACTGGTACCTGAAGGCCTTAAACAACATTTATCTGTAAAAGAGGAAGAAAAAGCAAGGCTGAGTAATTCAGTAATACTATGTCTTAAGAAGAAGAGGTTTTAATGTTCAAAATATGTTTTTTGGGTCAGATCTTGACATTTTTATAGCATTTTAATTTTTTCCTTTTCAGAACTTAACCGTTATTTTAGTAGCTGTATTGAGGACATAAGCATGACCCTGGTAATAGCTTTATGGTTAACCTCCTCACTGTGGTTAAAAAAAAAAAAGCCTTCATAAGCTGGTACACAGTTAAGGCAGGTATTTGACCTAAACTGTGAATAGTTTAATGAATTTGTTTTTCATCATTTGAACTTTGTTCTTGGCAATGCTGTTGTATTGTTCTGTTTTTGCAAGCGGTGTTTGGGGGTTTACTCTCTAGCTTTTACTTTAGCTTTTAATAAATACTGTACCCAAGGCCATGTAAAACAAATGGTCCAGTTGTACACTAGCATATGTTTTAGAGTCATTAATTTTATATCTTGAGGGCATTGTTATTTGTCTAGGAAAGATGGCAAAATGGGATGTTAGCATTGAGTTTTTCCTTCCTGAAATATATTTTCAGACCTTTCCTCACTGTTGTATCCTTCTAGCCACATTATAGTTACTGGCCATAACACACTGCAGTGGGTTGACCCTCGCTGGACACCAGGTACCCACCAAAGCTGCTCTATCACTCTGCTCCTCTGCTGGACAGGGGAGTGAAAATATAAAGAAAGGCTCCTGGGTCAAGATAAGGACAGGGAGAGATCACTCACCAGTTACTGTCATGGGCAAAACACTCGACTTGGGGAAATTAGCTTAAAGGTTTCTAGGCTTAAATAGCAGTGGGCTTTTCTGAAACAGTTGTGGGTTTGACCAGTCAGTTTTTTGCACATTCCAGGTGGAATTGGATCATAGAATTTCTCCCATGAAGGTAATATTAAAATTACAAAAGCAGTATGTAATTATTAATTTAACATAACCTAATGGAAATAAGGGTAACTGTTGAATATGAAGATACAGACAAAGGTCCTCTCTTGTTCCTGCCCACCAATGTTTTATTTTTTAGTTGAACCATTTCATTTTAAAAAATATCCAGACTGAAAACCCCAAGTCTGTACTGTTCCTATTTACCTCTAGGTTTG
>VYZW01003587.1:5732-42818 GCA_013401315.1 Balaeniceps rex | reverse complement strand
TGCTATGACAGTTCCAACTCATTCTCTGCACAGCTTTGCCCTTGGACTAGGACATGAAAACATTCATAAAAACAAAAAGACAAGTTGTGATAGAAATAAAAGGTTGTTTTCTTAATACAAAGAAAGAAGCAATTGAAGATGTCAAAAATACTCTGACCTATATAAATTACTATGTTAAGGAAGAGAGTCCTGTAAACTGTATGAGCAAAATGAGCTTTGTAACTGTTTGGACCATTAAAAAAACAATGCTCCATTTTAAAAAGGCTACTTGCAATCTTGTGACCTACATAAATAGGTCAAAAAGAATACCTGTGGAAGTCTGCACTCTGTTGGTGATATATATAAAAATATATATTTATGTATACGGTATCATATCCTGGAGCCCAGTGTAAGAGGTAGGAAAATTGCAAAAATTTTACCCTCCACAAAAACTTGGAGAGACTGTTAAGGAGATAAATATACCATTAGCCCTTCACATATGACAAATGAATTGGCAGAGATATATGGTATCCCAGCTGCAGAGATTTTTTCCTAAACAACAGTAGGAAAAACTGTCACAGAAAAAAATGCAATGAGACAGTGTTCTGTATTTCCTGTCAGGAAGAGAACTTTTACAAACAAGTCACTAATTTAAGGAAGAACTAGGAGTAATACTGTACAGGAAGAAGTTAAAGATAGGAAGTTTTGAAGGATATGCTGGCTAGCTTTTGTACTCAGATAACCCCCAAAAAAGAATCATTGTCAGAAAACCAACCAGAGTGCTCTTTGCTGACCCAGCTATCGTCCATTGAAGGAATCAAAAGCAGAAGGCACTGTGACAACTCGGGTAAGATCTCTAATGAAGGATGGTGCTTGAATTGCTTACTGTGATTGACCAAATTGTTTCCTAAATAGTATAATATTTAATGGAAAATGCTGCAAAGAGAAACCTAGGGTTGTTCTGCTAAGGTTCAGGTATAATGTCAACATCAACATGAGACAGCAACTAAACACCAAACATTAATAACCACAACCAAGACACTGAAAAGCATGTGGGAGATACAGAGTAGTCAGTTGGACTGAGAGATTCTACATCACACAAATTAGATAAGAGAGAGCAGACACCGATTTAAGGAGCTTGTTTCTCAGGCATTATAGATTGGGGAAAAAAACAGACTGTTTTGAATTAAGCAGGAACACAAGCAGTATGACATGTGGTGTATTTCCTCTTTGTTGAGAGAAAAGGCCATCATCCATTCAGTCAAGGACTATGAAAATTATCAGCAGTATTATGTGCCAAAGTTTAATCTAACTTAACTGGAAGTAAAACCTACAGGAGGACTTTTGACTTTACTCTTATCAATATAGTTAAATGGAAATACTGTCATTTTAACTTTTGTCTTGCACACTCTGTATCACAATGAATGTTCTTTTCAGCAGCTAGTTACAGCTTGGAGAAAAGATAACAAGTTTCAGGCAGCACCGCGCTCTCTTGAGAATTCTAGAGAACATCTGTTCTTAATTCATACAATAATCTATACGAAAGAGGGCCCTGAACAGCAGACAAACTGTTCTTACAAGTTACTTAAGTAGACAGTATTGAGTAATTTTTGGCTCCTTTTCCCCACATTGAAAAATGTAATGCTTCACATTACTACCAAAGTATAGAGATTACTACTATAAAGTAAGACTTCCACAAAGATAAAGCTGAAAAGGGAAGATGCAATATAAAAGAAACAATTGTAGAACCTGGACACAGGTGAAAGAATGAAAAAGTGTGGTTTTGCTACCTTTCCTTAAACAAGTATATTACTGATTGCAGATGCCTGGTGATTTCAGATGTATACAAAGTAGTTCAGAAATGAAAATCACTTAAACAGCCTACTATGAATGAAAACAGGTGCCACAAACGCACTCATCTCATTACCTCCCCTGCTGCTGTGGTTGAAGAATATCCAGCAGAAGCTGCTTCACTTCACTAGGGGACATCTGGTATAAGTCCTTGGCTGGCATATCCCCAGCACGGATTTTCAATTCATACTTCATAGCATGGATAATCCATCTGAAGTAAAGGGAGGAATAGATTTATTAATTAAATACGAAGTTTCCAAAGATGAAAAACTAGTCTAAAAAAACAGCTCATAAGAATTCCACATGATCCTGCTATTTGGCTGTCAGGACATGCATAAAATATCAAACAAATACTCTACTACTCTTACTGTATTGTGGAATTTGCTCAGATTTTGTGTTTGTTTGCAATATGATATAAACTGAAAGGGATAATGCACAGATTTTAAGAAATGGGTTGTGAAGCATGCTTTTCATAGGAAAGATATATTTGACCACATAGTGCCCTACGTTCTACATTCCATGTTCATTAAGACAAACATTTACCTGCCTTTTGATGTTAAAATTCCTACTCAAAATTATGCTCTGACAGTATATGCAGTTTGCTGATGAGTGTTAAAAAAACCATAAAAATTAAATGATTTTACATTTAAAAAGACTTCAGGGCTTATTTATAGTTTTAGCCTTTGAAATTCCTTTTTGCAGTCTATCACACTTTTCTTTCTTTTGCTACTCCCTTTTGAAAAGATTTGATTAAATCAAAATGTGGCAACACTGAAGATTTCTCAGCCTCAGGTATCAGAGAGGCAGAACTTTGCAAACTACTAAAGGAAAATGCTGAATTTTATTCTGCACATTATATAAAAACAGTGCTATAGCTGCTAATGTCAAAGATGAAATAATGTATAGATACATCTGAAGCATGGAGCTCAGCCTCTTACCACCTACATTGCTTCAGTTCAGGTAGGTATTACTATCAAACAGTCCATCATATAACACTTGATCAAGTCTGGGTTACATCAAAGAGCCTTACTCTGTTTATCAGAAAATGCAGAGTATTCCTAAGAGAGTTACCTTGTCATCAGTATAGCCACATTCCACAGGCATTTAATTATTTAGCCTACAAGGTACAGAATGTTTTTGCTTATGTAAGTCAAGTCACAACCTTTTCTGAAGGATTCTTAGTAATTACACAGAATTGTGAGATGTCAGGCCAACTGATTCAACATTGCTTTAAATTTGAGGTTTCTAGGACCATTCATTGAAGGTGCAAGGTACAAGAGAATATTAAGCAATATGGACATATTACATTATCCAGAACACACTACTTTTATTTATTTTAGTGGGTCAATAGTGTCTTGTTACTAAGATTAACAAATACAACTGGCTTAGGAATCTGTTCTTTTTTCATTGATGACTCAAATGTATCTGTGTGGAAGTCATTCACTGGTATGTTCTCTTTGCAGTGGCCTACAAAACATAGCAAAGTCAAGAGTGGACCTCCTACCAAACTCTTCACTGATAAGAGGTGGGTAGAAGTCAGTTGGTTGGAGATTTTTACAGTAATAGGGCTGTCAGGAACTTGATCTATTTCAACATGAAACCCTGAAAACAAATCAATAACAAGACACTAAATCAAATCATTATCAAACCAGAATGGTGTTTCTGCAAGAAGGTTAATTTTGCTCACTGGAGTGGGTGATAACACCGAAATAAAGGAAATTGAATCTCTAGCATTAACCTTGGAAGAAAGGAAAAAAAAAAGTTGCAAAAAGGATTAGCTACAGAGAATGAAGAAGGGGAGGAAAGAGGAGTAACGTGGATCTGTAGAGGGTACAGAAAAGGTATTCAAGTGCAAAAGGATAGAGGTACTTGCAGTTAAATGTAATACAGGTAATTTGAAAAGTTTTGGGTTTTATCATGACTGGAATGTACTGCTAAAGTGGAAGCATGAATCTTGTGTACTAGAAAAAAGACTGCTGGTATCTACCTTCAGTGCTGAAATGCTATATTTTCTCTATGAAAAAAATCTGGAAGATGGAACACTTAAGTTCTAATTTTAAAGCATGCTCACTAATTCTGTAAATCTCAGTCAGTAGCACCTGGCCTCTTCAAAAAAGTGCTTATTCAAATGCATCTGTCTCTTCCTAAATGTGAAAAAATAATTAATTTCTGTAGATAGCAAAGTAAATGCAGATACCATGGAATGTGATAACACTCCAGCACAGGCTATTTGTAGGTTACCTTATCAACAAACTAAATAGAACAATCCAGTAGGTAAATGATGTTTTAAACTTGATTCAGGTTTGTGGTTCCTAAGCTATATATAGCTTGCCTAACCTATTTATAATAGAATTGGACAACTATGTAGCTGATGAACAGTCAAGAAGAGTTGTGTGTGTCTGTAATAGGGATACTATTCAGCTGGGGGGGGTTGTTTGGGGTTTTTTTGAAGAACAGAAAGACATTTTTAGCAACCTTATAGGACAAATCAAGATTTTTCTTTACCATAGCAGTTAAGTATTTTTGTGTAGAGAACTGCTCTTGAACAATGTCTTTGTTATGCCAGATATCAGATATTCAGATTCACTGAGTATCAGAAGTATACCTTAGTGCCTCAAAATATTTTAGGAAAAGCTGTAATGGTAAATATATTTGAGCTGTAGGGGGCTTTTATTACCTGAAGTCCCCATTACAGACAACACTCTAAAAGAACAAGCGATCTTCTTAGGCAGATTATTGTGCTGAAACTCTGAAAAGAAATAGTTTAAGTACCTTGAAACACTCTTTCCAAGGGATTTGTTGCTCATGATTGCCAGACTTTTAAGATTTTAAGATGTAGACAAGGCTGTATCATGAGCTCAGCACTTACTGGAAACCAGAGAATGCAACTAGAAGTATATGTTGACTTGGAGGAGAATTGTGTAGTTTCAGAAAGGAACCAAATTCATGCTGCATCCTTCCTCAGTTATTGCATTTATGCAGTCTCCACCCTTTACCTATTTGCCCCAAACCTACATGACATAGGTGATTGCTTAAGTGAGCAAAGAGCTTTTAAAGGACTCATCCAGGAGCCTTAATCCTAGACTGCGCTTTTCCCTCTTTCTTCCTCAAGTCCTGAAAGTCTCTGACAGTAAAAGCTCTTACTGTCCTCTCTACCTCTTGATTCTTCCCTCCCTGCCAGTACAGTACATCCCTAGCCTCTGGCCATGACCCTCTAACCTGCGTGATAGGTGGGCAGGCAGCAGCACACCCTGTATGCATCTACGTTACCTATGGGGCACTGTAAAGGAAGAACCAGCATTTGGTTTGGTGTGATCCAGTATGCTTCTAGGACTCTATGTCCACATCACATGTTTACCAGTAATGAAATCTGTGCTAGTTACCAGCCTTAAGCATGTGCAGCACACCTGTACCTAGTACGTGATAAAAAGGTTTCTGTAGAGATTACCTTGCTGCCCATGCACAGAGAGCAAACTTGTGAGCAGGCTTTGCATCTGCTGTGCAACTGGGAAACTGCAGATGGCACCCACTGTGCTGTATGTCTGCTGCCAGGTAAGAAACTCTCTCTAGAGTACCGCTAACACACTCAAGTGCATACTTTATTATTTCAAGTACGGATGTAAGGCCAGTTGCAATCTAAAACAGAACGCCTTCAACTCACTGCATTGCTAATGCAGAGTCACTGTGTCTATGCCAGAGCTATACACAGTCTGGCTAGCCAGCTGGTCACTGCCTCCTTGGCCGCTAGGTGAGCCAGGCAGAACATTCTGCCTGTTGGCTGCCGGCAGGACAGGGTGACCTGGAGGCAGCACACTTGCCACTGCTCATTTGCTGTACAGAATGCATCTAACCCCATTATGCTGTTTTTGGTTTTAAAGCTCTTACATGATAGGGATCAAGCTTTGAAAAATCCTATAGTTCGCTGTATTAGGTGTAGGAAAGCTTCAAATGGGCAAGGACTGCCCCTCCTCTACTGTTGACTGGCAAATTTGAGTTTTGTACCTGGTTTTGGTACACTAATTTAAAGCAGGCTTCCTAGAAATGTAAAATTGAAGTATACAAGTTTTGCTGCATCATCTTATATAAGCCATTTTTGCAACATAGCAAGAATGTCTGTTGAAGAATGTATGCTCCCCTGCAATACTAGTAGCAAGAACAACAATAGATACTTCACTGACCCAATCCGTATCTTCAGCATGCCACTGAAAAGTTCAGGTGAATTTGAGATGATCCAGCCAATATGTATGACAAGTTCCTGCTGAACTACGGCTTCTCTTTCATCTTGTAAATGACATTTTTCATAGATGATGTTCTTAATCACCCCTGGGGATAAGGGATTAGAAATAACTTCTTCCTCCTGGCCAAAAGCTCCAAGTGTCACCTACGGTATATTGAAAACAATTCAGAAGATATGGACAGGAATAAAAGCACTGTAGAAGCAATTCAGAAATGAAGCTTCATGAACTCTGCTTTTCTTGTTAAAATTTCACAATACAAAAATAATTTTATGTCAATGACTGATGCTTGTTAATACTGTTAGTTGGATGCTATTAAAATAACAAAATTCACTAAAGACCACAATAAACATGGAATATATTTTTCCAAATGAAAATACAAGTACAAGACCACTGCTTCGGTTTCAAAACTGGCTGTATAATCATGACTGTACCCTAGGTTTAGATAGTCTTTCATTTCTGACATTCCAGCTGTGGAGCTCACTTATAATTCAGAATTAAATTTGTAATTTTGTTTTCTTATTTCTAATAGCATCCTAAAAGTTTTAGCCTTCATTTTAAGAAAATATATTGCTGGTACTGAGTTGTTTAACCACAAAAAAGGAATTTTGTTAAAATTCTGATTTGCTTTTAATCTACTGTCAGTAAAACACAGCAACACTAATTTTTCTCCTATAAATGAACATCGTTATTATAAAGGGATCAGTGAAGGCAAGTGAGGTTAAAAAGTTGAGAATAAACAGCTATAAATCATGCAGCATGCAGATGCAGCTTCCTCTATAGCTATGTAGCACCAAAAGCACATACCCAGACCTCAGTCTGGAGTAAGACAAAGACAAATCTGTCATAATAGCATTGTATATAGGTAAGTGTACACATATACATATTTTAATACAAAAAGACGTAATATTAAATTACTGTTCTTTAGAAACAGCTCTTCATGCATTTAATTAAAATTATTGTGCTGGGAGGAAAAAAAAAACAACCCAGTCCTCCTTAGGAAAGGAAGAAAACACTGATGATTAAACTTTGTTTGGAACAGAAAACTAAAATCCTGCAAGACTTTTTGCTCAACTGCCACCCATCTGTTGTCTTAGGCTCAATTACAGAGAGAGTGGCTACATCTTCATTAAGTAAGTCTTAAAAAGAAGCATTACTACTTGACTCCATCTACTTTTGTGAAATAAGAGGGCATATATATAAAATCTAAGGAGTTATGTAAATCATGCCTCTTCCCTTCTTATCTAGATACTGAACTATCTTTCCAGTATTATTCTGTCATTAAATAAAATATTAACCCATAGTATAAGCAAGTATTCAGTATATCTTTATTTTCTCTGGATTTTTCTTCTTTAGTAACAATTTTTTAAGCCATTGGGTACCTTTAAGAGAAGCATCAGAGGCCTTCAAAATTAAAAAGCCCATTATTTAGTTTCTCTGTTATCATTCCTTAATACATTTCTGAGGAGTAAAGACTTACCTGCTTGCCCTGAACTAAAACATTAGTAATAGATGGTGCAAGGCTGTCCACTAGTTTACCTAAAAGACTTGCTGCGAAGCGCACAACAGACCTGAGGGCAGAAAACAGAGCAATCCCACTACATATCAAAAGCTAGTTTAATGAATTCATATATAAGTTTGAAGTCTGCCACAGCAGAGATTTCAGAAGTAATTCAGTAAATACATACATTATTTAAAAAGCGGAATTTGGATCAGATTTTATGTAATCTTCTATGGATTTTCATTTTTTTAGACTAGATATAGGTTAATGGATCAAAAATAAATTTAGTTAGAACTCATTAAACTACCAGCTCCATAAAAAGCTTGTCATTCTCTTCTCAGCATCATCTTGAAAACCAGACAGGTAAGAGATGCCAGCTCCTCTTTTGTGACACTTTCATCATTTTGCAAGATAAGCTTGGTAATTTTTTAGTCTGTTTAAAGAAGAGTTAGAAAGATTTCACAAGAGAAAGTACAACACATAACACCAAGGCTTTGTTTTGTTTTCCATGCTGAGGTAGTATTTCACATGTGTAGCGTGAAGAGACTTGTGTAAACTGCTAGGTTAAAAACTAGCTGTAACTGCTAAGAAAAACATTTTATCATATATCCAGTTGATGGTTAAAGATATAAATACTTTTAATAATAATTTCCTGACAATATACAAATCCAACAGACCCGTATTTGAGCTTTTTTAGCACAGGCTTTTAGGCTCCTAAGAATCATTTATCCACAGAGATAATGAATGAATTCTAATAGTTCTATAGTGTTAGTAAAAAATTCAAACAGTTGATGTTGATTCCTGTGAAACTGCTATGCACTTCTTAAGATGAAGAACAAAGCATTTCAAAAATGCATTAGCTGATGCTATCAAAATGCAAACAAGCAAAGAAAACCAAAATCTCACGGAGCTCCATTTCAGACCTCTGGGCACTTTACCTGCTTCCCAAGTACCAGTAAAGTAGTAATATGTGGGGCTATAGAAGAAGAAAATTTCTGTGCAAATGCAGCACTGTAGCGCAACACCAACCTGTATGTATGTCACATGGCAATCATGGAAGAGAAATGAAAAACGGTTTACATATTTTGTTTCGACAAAGACTTTTGATTTTTATTCTTTACAAAAAATACCACCAAGGTATTTTGGTTCTACCTTATTATTGGCAAAGGCACATTTAACTGTATGAACAGACTAAAATGAAAAATGAAAACAGTTTTTATATTTACAGACTCATCTGCTAGGAATAATTACAGAGTGAGAGAACAGAATTCAGGACAGGCTCAACTCATTTCTTTGATAAAAAGAAATGAAATTTCTACTGAGCTTCAGGGCAAAGAAATTAATAAACAACATGTAAATACCAGCCTACTTGCTGAAACCTTTTAAAGTTATTGTGACAAAGTCAGGCTCAAAGCAAATTATTTAGGGGCAACAAATAAACTGTGTAAGTGTATCAACTTAACTGATTTATATTTGATCATCAGCCTTGCTACAGAAAGCTACTGATAATATCTTACCATGCCCTGTAAGAAATAAGAATAGTAATATTCTTTTCTCATTGTTTGACTTTAATGAGAACTGTATATTGGCAATAGCATTCATAGCAAAACCAGCTTATTACTCTTTTATATTTTGAAAGATAACAGTAAGAAAATACTTCTTAATGTATTTTAAAGCATTATAGACCAGATCTTCAGCTGCAATGAACCAATACAATTTTGTCAGTAAAGCTGTCCTTTCCCCTTTTAAGTGCGTAAGGATCCGGCTTTACTCTCTATAAACACATTAGGAAAAAAAAAATTGGTGTAAAACAAAAGGAACGTGATATATGTATACAAACCAGAGCTTTTTGCTGCCAGCTCGTCTATAGATTCTTTCAATATGCTCAGCAACAGTACCTAAATGCATTTAAAAAAGAAACCAACACAAACAAAAAAGATGCACAGGTTTTCATTTAATAGTAATAAGGTAAATTTGATGAGATCAGTTAATTCTGAATCAGCTTTAGTAAAGCACTTACCTATTGTGCTCAACATCTAAAATTTAGATACAATCAAGTCCCCTATCATCCAGTTGTATGTTGTTATGCAAGAAGCCAAACTAGAATTCAGCTAAATTTGCAGCGCATGCTATAAAGAGACTTATGATATCACCTATTGTTGCAATATATTGGGGAAAGTTAATCTATGTACAGACTTGGCATATAAAGATACACCCCCATCATAAGGTACATCCTCAAACTGCAGATTATGTTTTGGATAGGGGATGTAGGTAGTCTCTCCACTGTCTTGCCTCTTTGTTGAGCTAAAACCTACAGGAAGCAACAGGGAAGTCTTGTGCTTGATCATGTAGTTCATTGAAGCGATGTTAGGTTTGGACAAAATTTGCAATAGCTGATATCCAAGACAGGAGCTGTTTTCAGCTTTGTGTATGAACAATAGATCACCTGGTTAATCACATGGGACATGAGACTTGCATTTTACAGGAAGTTGGGAGAGTGTGAAAGAGAGATCTTTCGCTGCTTTGCAGCTCTGCCCTGAATAACCACAATAAGGTGCCCACAAAGATGCCTAAGTGACTGTGTGAGCTAGCTTTGGTAATCAGCTGTGTTACAGCACTGCTCTAGGGAAGCTAGTTCTCACTGTTGCAAAGTACAACAGGGGATATTGGACAGATATAGAAGACGTTATATTACTGAGTACTCTCCCTCTCCAAGCTGAGTTTCTGTGTGCCAAAACCAAACAGAACATTTTGTGAAGTGCTATGTATTAAACTAGCATCATGCTGTACAGACATGACCTAAAAAAGAGAGGGCAGGAAATGGGGAGAGCACTGCTTCTATGTCAAAGTAGGGAGTCCAGGATTCAGAGGCATGAAGTACATTAATTACATTGATCAGAACAACAGATACCATTCTTTTGTCAGCCCATAGTTGATCATAGTGCATTAACTTGCTATACTGACATCTCTTCAACTGTGCAGGGGTCCAGTGGGCACCATTATGTTAAACATAAAAATGGTGACAAACATTGCATTATTTAGACTTCATTTAGCTTCTAGATTTTAAATTCTCAGATGAAATGGCAGTGTTTTTCATGCCAGGCACTTATTGATGAACAGTAAGTTCATCTATAACAACAACAGTAGCGGAAGTTGACTCACAAAATCATAGCCTGCGCCTGTCAGGTAGAACACCCAAGGTTCTTCAGTTTTTAATTTATGTTTTATTGATTGTGTGATTATTTAATGTCAGTCTCAGTAATCTCCAGTCGTAGGAGGACAGGAACTTTTAGTCAGTGACTCAGACTGTTTAATGCAAGGTGCATATTAAAAAGGTTATCATCATCTACTATTTCATATGGGATGGCGCAAAAAGGTCTATACAAGTTAGCTCTGAACAGTCAGAGGCACAACAGTACTTCTTTGACCTAAATGGTTTCAAGAGAGTTTTTAAGTTCATCATCATGATCTAATGGTAAAAAGTGGCTATGCTGGTTGCTTACAGAATTTAGGAAATCTGCCTCAAGTTGTTTCCAGAGCAGAGAAGGACACAACCTACAAAGGGCCAAATAAAGTTACTGAGGCTCTCAACACCAACAACAGTACAGGTAGCAGTGGTGAAAAAGCCTGCTTCAGAAGCTACACGCGCCTAATGCTCAGATTCTGACCACGGCTTTGGATCCACACTGTATTTCAACAATGCGCTGTGTATCAGCCAATGAATTTTATTCCACTTCACATTGTTTTCCATGACATTTTTAATATAGCAATACGGATATAATGTGTATTTATGTCAAAATGACAACTCTTCATCACAAGAACCACCTGTCCTATATCAAAATTATAAAGCAGGGCTCTATAAGATGAGGTGGTAAGTTACACCGCTTGATGAATGTCTAAGAGAATATTATTTGATCTTAACATTCCTTGTTTTCTGAGGAGTATTCATATATAAAAATGCAGCTAAGAAGGAGACTTTGGGAAAAAAAAAAATCACCAAACCTTGCAGCACAAAAGCCACAAGCCTTAGTAGCCTCTTCGAATTCTTTTACATGAACTTAAATCCTGTGCTCTAATACATAGCCATAATACCAAATTAGAGTAGGATTCACAGATACATTGAATTAGTCTGACTACATAAAACTAAAATAAAAATTCAGTATAAAGCTTCACACATTTCAGACTAAATGTTACAGACACACAAACTTGTCTTTAGTTTGTTTTCTATACAAGGTCAAATCCCTATTTTTTTAGATCTGTGTGTTCAAAATTACAACCAGATACAGCACCTGCCTACAAACAATCATTCCCCGCTACACTATGAATTTATGCATGTCCCATTTAATGCAGAAATTGCTTTAAATGGCAAAGAAAATAGCTACACAACTGTTTGCCTGCATGGCCATTATTCATGTTCATTACAACTAAACATACAGCTGCTTCCTGAAATACTCAGAATAGTCAAATGAAAGAAGCTCTTACCCTCCTTGGTGATAAAATTCGGTCCTTCCCTTTTAAGCAATATACCTGAGAGTAATGCTTGACTTGCTAGGCAACTGCAGTCCTTAAAAAAAAAAAAAAGAGCAACAACATAACCACAAATAGCCTTCAGATTTTCAGTGAAGCAAAACTGGAAGAGCTATTAAAAATTTCAAGTGAAATCAAAGTGCCTTTTTTTTTTTTTAAATTAAAGTCTACACATTTTGTTTTTAAGGGGACTTCACAACTATTTCATACCCTATGTATGCTGTATCCTTGTCGCTGCTCCATGGGTCAAATTAAGTTGTAATAATTTGGCCTCAAATGTTTCCTGATTTTATGTTCTTGGGTCCTGTCATTTACAGCAGAAACACTTGTAATGACATAGGGAACCAAGCAGGATACTTTGTGTGTTCCTACTGAACGCTGGATCTAGTCACTGGTAGTTTTCTTCTAGATACAGGAAAAATGCCAGATTGGAACTTTCCCTTGGTATCATTAAGAAGTTACCAGTCTATCAGAGTGAATACCAACTCTTGAAGTCTTGAATTTTAGCCTAGCAATAAAATATCTGTTCATAAGGCACATGACAAAAGGATCTCCTTTTAGATGGTAATTTATTACCATCTATTTAGATGGTAATTTATTACTACCATTTGGGTAGCTGGGAGAAATAGAAGCCAACAGTTACAGCATGAAGGGCCAGAAAGTTCTGTCATGATAGATAAAGGACCGTCAAGAGGAAGATTCCCCAAGTTTGAAGAGGAACATCAGGCATTTTATGTTACTAGCTGTATTATTAACATTGAACCATGACACTAATCATGTTGGTCTAATTAGGCTGCTGTTAAAAAGAATACCAGCACATAATTTCTCATTTCATGAGAATGAAGTTACACTGTATTTTTATCAAGTTTTCTTACATTAAGTTTCTGCAGGATCTCATATGTTGACTTGTTTTTCCAGTCATTAATATTTACATCTGGTTGCTGCTCAAGTTCAGAAGCATTTGGAGTACTAGATTGTCTCTTGACTTTTGAATGTTTTGGAAGATCCAACTCCTCCAAACTCTTAAATACAGGAGGCCTGAAAAAAAAAATACCATTTCTTCATAGTTCAGAAAGTATTTTAATTATCAAATACTTCATCATCATTATTTGCACATAGCCTTACTCTTCTGCTTCAGTGATTCTTAGGAAGTCAAGTTGTTCAACAACTGCTCCAGATATTAATGTCTGAAATAAAAAATTGAAAAAACTGAAAAAGATGCAGAAATGTACATAACTATACAGTTGTCTTTTGATCTCAATATGTTGCTGGTGGTTTCCACTGAGAAAGTAGTTTCTTTATCTACAGTTCCAAATATCTTTACACTTTCAGAGTAATTTTCCTCTTTCTTAAGATCTCACTTAAGACAGAAGTCTCTCGGGGCTGCTGTCTCTTTTTTGCTGGCATTCTACTGTTCTTCTGGCTGCGACGTACAGCTTAATCAAGCAATGTCCAGCCCCCCTCCCCAAAATCTCATGAAAACACACAAGATAAGGATTTGCATTCCTCAGAGTCCTGCACGATACCCGTGTTCCGGATCGTAATGCTCATTGTTTCAGGGCTCGCTGAAGGATGGGTCGTTTTCCTGTCAGGCTCAGTGATGTTACAGCAAAACTCAACGTAACAGCATTTCCTATTCTGTAGTCATTCCTTAATCCAAGCGTGCCTGCCCTAAATTTGCACATCAAACACAGCTTACAAATACACCTGTCTCAGAATATTACATACCTGAAATTCAATGTTGCATTTATCTGATGTAGTCATTACAATTCATTTATTCCCAATTTATATGGATTTCCTATTTGTATACTTCCAGAGGAAACGTATTGTACTACAGCATTTTTAAGACTGCTTTTTGATGGTTCTCATTAGCTAAACAAAATTGAGTATGTATTGTGAACTTTTAAATTCCATTTTCATTGTACACAAGTTGCAGTAAAATATTGATCTGTTACACTGTGGGATGATGGAATACAAAAAACTGCTTTGCTTTTATTGCTAGTGTCATTCATTCTTTGACTTTGCGTATCTGCTTGAACACACGACAACAATGGAAACAGACAGTAAAGATGAAAATCGGAAAAAAGCCACAAGTCTAGCACAGACATTTTTAAATGAAATTACATTTTGTATATTTTACAAGAAAAAAGAGCATTCATCAAATTAGAGACATACGTTCTATCTCTAAGCATGTTTACACATATGCATCTAAATGAAGCAGCTGAATACAATTCAAAGATTCAATATATATTTTGTTGGAATAGATGAATTATGTAAGAAGACACCACAAATTAGACATGTCCCTTGTTCTTGTCCCAAATCCTCCCCCATAATGAAACAAGGCTGTTTCCAAAATGTGACAACTGTGCAGTAAGATCGAGAGATTATGGTTAAACTGATGGAGAAAGCACACCATATTCTACCAGTGAATGCACTGATCACCAACATCTACCATTCATTTATAAAAAGGGTAAAAAAAAGATGTAAGGGCTTTGGAAAACTGCAAAAGAGAAAGGGACGTTAAGAATAAATAAGAGATGCAAGACGATTTCCATTTAACCCAAACCAGTTTTTATATCCTTAGCTTACTGCCGTAACAGGAATTAAATCTTGAAGTTAATAACTAATATGCTGCAACATAATTAAACATGTTGTACTGACATGTGGGGAAGTTAGTACATTGTCTTTATGGATGTGGTAAGAATTTCTCTCTGGAAAAAGCATAAGGCATTCTTATGGGGTTTTTTAATAGATTTCGTTCAGTCTACAGGGGGATTGAGCAAGTACGTGACTGTAATTAATGAAGTTGATTTCGGGCCCTGTTACACTAATGATTCTCTCAACGGTAGAGCCACTGGAAGCGATTTCTGCACATGATTCGACCCACTCTGTTGGTCTACAAAAGTTACCAGCCCTTCACCTCTGTGATATTAACTGTTATTAACCAAATCTGGCTTTGCTTTGCTTTCACACCTGATCATTCTATAGTTTTGGGTTACAGCATGGTTAGACACAAATTCATCAGCAGAACTGAAGCACGGGCGATGACCAATGACAAACCGAGGAGGGCAGAAATCATCCCTGCTTGACCTGTCATCAATAATTCAAATAACTGCAGCCTTCATCTGGCGCCAGAAGACAGCCTGAGCCAGGCTACCAGCACTCCTCCCTCGCCCCTGTCACTCCTGCCTGTGCGGTTCCTCTGCTGGCTCCCGTGCATGCCTGACTCGCAGGGAGCAGGGAACATGACTGCTACTTAGCAGAGGCCAGGCATCAGATCGCTTAACCACATCTTAACTATTTTCAATGGGAAATCATGACTGTGGGTAACAGATGAAGCCTCAGGGTGCTCACAGTACAATTTTAAAGATCATACCTCATACAGCCTTTTTTTTTTTTTTAAAAAGCCAAATAAACATTTTTTTGTAGTTTTACGATGTACTCTTTTTAATGGATAACAAATAAAGCAAAGACCAATGACTGTCAACATCTTAAATACTTTAAACTACTAATTAATTACTTTAAAAAAAAAAAAAAATCTTTCCAGAAGATCGATGAGTATGGAAGGGGAAGTTCACTCCCTGACAACTGTAACAGTGTAGTGCTTAAAATAAGGACACATTATGTAGATTGAGAAATTTCTCACCTGATAATACATCAGTTTAATCATATGCAAGGCAAGAAAGTCATTGCAGTTAAATTAAAAAAAAAAAAAAACACAACAAGCACTGTAGACAAATGAAAGTTTTTCCATGGACAGTAATGGCATTTGTGATAGGAAAAGTAAAGGGTAACAGGGGAGACTACATGACCTACACGTGATCAGTAGAAATACATAAATATTTGAAAGATTAAAAGGATATCTTAAACCATTATAGCTATGAGTATTTCATTTACAAATGACCCAGCTCTTCTACAAATTCATGATTTTCTAGGGAACAAGAAATCATAACTGTGTCTTTGGTCTTCTCTCTTACAAAAAGAAGGGTTCTTCAGTAGGTGTAAACTAAGATTAACATAGATATATAAGTATCTAAAATCAGCACCTGACTTAGTAATTTTCACATTTTAATGAAGTAACATTTCTGCTTTAAGATTAATTCAAACAGCAAAGATGTTAAAAGTAGATCTTAGTTGTAAGAATGTTAATATATGTGAAGCACCTTCCCCTCCCCATTCATTATCTAATCAAAAGAAATCCCTCAATGCTTGACATTGTGGATTCATCCTTTGGTGGCAATTTCACCCAAACGTAAAAAAAAAACCTTCTCCCTTCTGAAAATCCCCTATGAAGATTATCACTTTCAAAAGACTCATCAAAAGGAATTAAAATAACCCCGTGTTTCTTTTGAGATAAAACAAAAACTGTATCAAATGTCTTGGGTCTTGACTCCTTAATTTTATGATACTAAATAAAATACTTAGAAGTCACATGAAAACCAAAAGCAGTAAGAATACATGTACTAAGACCAGGAGGTAAGAACACAACATTCAGGAAAATCATACCTGTACTCTGTCAACATGAACTTTCACTCCTCCAACAATTCCCTTTCTAAAGGCTGCCAGCATATCTAATATTGGATTGAATCTGCTCCCTCTAAAATTTGAAACAGAACTCCATTAATCTTGCAATTAGGTAAATATCACACTGCAAATGAGGCATTTATCTCTCTCTACCTTATATTGTCTTCACGGATAAGTACAAGAAACAGCGGACGACCATGCATTTTCCAATACTGCTTAATGAACTGCAGTGCATTCTGGGTAAGAAAAAATACATTAGTCACAAAAAACCCCAATACACAAGCACAACATACCAAAATACACAGTACAAGATGTTAGAAGAGCTATCTTAAAATAACAGCACTGAAAAACCCAACAGCTAAAGAAAACCTTAGCTAATAAACCACTAACAGATTTCTTCAATGAATATAAGCTGCTTTCAAGCGCTGCTATTCCACAACTTTTCTGAAAATCCTCCTAGCATACATATTGATCCCAGACTAAACCACCAGACAGAGTGCGGCGTACTGAACTACGTGTAATGACCTAGTAAGTATGCATGGGAATCCAGGCAGGGCTTGAATCATAGCCACTAGTGTGGAGTAACCAGTGCCACCTTCTATGCACTGCAAGTAGCTGCTCAAGTACAGGGGACTTGACAGGTAAGCTTTGCACTGCTGCCTGCCTTAAAGTTAGGGAAGGCAGGCAATTTTTAATATTTGTGCAAAGTCGAGTAATATTTCCTCCAGGTGAGGCTTTCGTATTTCCCTTGAACAGACCGGTCTCATTCCTCTTTTCAGCCAAGAACATTTGTTTTCCCAAAGAAACAACTGAGAATTTGCTTGCTGCACTACAGCATTCCCAATCACTTTTGGGTGAGGTTTTTTTGTCAGATAGAGATACGCCCTAGAACTCCTACTGGGCTGATAGGATATTCATCTTAATACACTTTCCAGCATAAACTGCAAGTTTATTGTTATATTGGCAGAATACACACTATACCGTATTGCCCTTCCACTCTTCCATTTTATCAAACTTCACAGTTTATTCTTCTACAGGCTCTATTTTTATCAGTTTCTCAAAGGAGAAGTTACAGATAAATACCTTGATGTCATCAATCAACATCATAACATCTTGAGACATGTAGAAATCACTTAGATCAAAAATGATCGAGTAGCAAACCACAGTCTTTCCTAGTATTCGATAAATCTGTTGAGAGAGAGAGCTTCCATTAATCTTTTCTTTAAAATATTTGAAAATATTTGAAAAGGAAGAAAGGTATTTTGAAACTATCAAAGTAATAATCAACGTGGAACAGTTGAATTTAAAAAAAATATTTAAGATAAAACCTATGTATCTAATTTTAGGTACTCTGTTTTTTATTAGGTATGCAGATCTAGGTTCTGTTTCAGTTAAAGCCGTTCACTTCATCACCACTCAGCCTGTTTTGGCCAAGTGTTACTGTAATTGGATGTCTAGGAAACATATGACAGTTTAATAGTAAGCCAGAGCATGCACATTCATAATAGCAAGATACATTACAAGGACTTTAAAGTAAGATACATGCATAAAATAATATTACATTTCAATTCTATTTAAAATCATTCAGAGATTAATTCAATGTTTATCTGAAATATACATCAATAACAACAATATACAAATGTCTTGCAACAACCTTTGATGTTCCTAGGCATCCTATAGGCCTGTCCGGTCTTCCAGATAATCCCAGTTTGTCATTGACTCCCAAATGGAAGTAAGCCTGTGAGAAAGAATCATGAAAACTGAGCGAAAGCTAGATAGAAGCTTTTCTTACACTCCTACTAGGTCTCACGTAGAAAGTTGTGTGCATTCTGCTTTAATTAGAAAACACGATTCATAAAACGTGGTCATTGTTTCCATTGGGTTTTTCCTTTTTTTTTTTTTTTTAAACATACATCTATACAACAACAATCAATACAGTGAGAGAACACTAGATTTGGTAAATGTACAGTTCAAAGACCAAATTTAATTCTTTTGATAACCACAGGTATCTTTACAGCTAAGAGAAATCAACTATGTAATTGAAGCAAGAAACACAAGCTACGAGAAGATAAGATGCAAGCAGTCTACTCCCTAAGTCAGTCAGTCAGTCATTCCAGCGTAACGCACGGCACTTCTGGCAGACCAGTACTCTGCTCCAGATATGGTGCAACAGTTCCCCTTCCCTCCTAATAACAATAATTTTGCGAGGATGAAGGATTTTCACCTTACTCATGAAGGTGAAAATATGGTCAATACTGGTTTACAATAAAAGAGAGACGTCTTCATGAAGGGCAAGCAGGAGCGCTGGGTAGGATCCTGATGCTATGATTAGGACACGTGTGTCCTGGTTTCAGCTGGGTTAGAGTTACTTTTCTTCCTAGTAGCTGGCATAGTGCTGTGTTTTGGATTTAGTATGAGAAGAATGCTGATAACACACTGATGTTTTAGGTGTTGCTAAGTAGTGCTTAGACTAGTCAAGGACTTTCTTTTTCAGCTTCCCATGCTCTGCCAGGTGCACAAGAAGTTGGGAGGGGGCACAGCCCAAGATAGTTGATCCAAATTGACCAAAGGGCTATTCCATACCATATGACGTCATGCTCAGTATATAAACCGAGGGGAGNCTTCCGATTCTCTCCCCCATCCCACCAGGGAGGGGGAGGGTGAGCAAGCGGCTGCGTGGTGCTTAGTTGCCGACTGGGGCTAAACCACGACAACGTGGGTGCAACTTCGGGCTCAGGCAAAGCACCAGTGTCCTGCCTACCTGCGTAGTTTCAAAATTCAACTACAACTTGTTGTTTCCTTGGGGATGAGTGGCTGGAAAGCTGCTTGTTGGAGAGGGATCTGGGGGTGTTGATCAATAGCCAACTGAATATGAGCCAGCAGTGTGCCCAGGTGGCCAAGAGGGCCAAAAGCATCCTGGCTTGTATCAGAAATAGTGTGACCAGCAGGACCAGGGAAGTCATCCTTCCCCTGTACTCGGCACTGGTGAGGCCGCACCTCAAGTACTGTGTTCAGTTTTGGGCCCCTAAGTACAAGAAGGATATTGAGTTGCTGAAGCATGTCCAGAGAAGGGCAACGAAGCTGGTGAAGGGTCTGGAGAACACGTCTTATGAGGAGCGGCTGAGGGACCTGGGGTTGTTTAGCCTGGAGAAGAGGAGGCTGAGGGGAGACCTTACCGCCCTCTACAACTACCTGAAAGGAGGTTGTAGCCAGGTGGGTGTTGGTCTCTTCTCCCAAGTAGCAAGGGATAGGACAAGAGGCAATGGCCTCAAGTTGTGCCAGGGGAGGTTTAGATTAGATATTAGGAAAAACTTCTTCACGGAGAGGGTTGTCAAGTATTGGAACAGGCTGCCCAGGGAAGTGGTCGAGTCCCCATCCCTGGAGGTATTTAAAAGATGGGTAGACGAGGCGCTTAGGGACATGGTTTAGTAGTGGACAGGTACGGTTGGACTCGAGGATCTTAAAGGTCTTTTCCAACCAAATGATTCTGTGATTCTGTGATATTAGGTCTTATTTTTACCCTCTTACTCCTATTATTTTTCTAGTCTATATAACTAAAATATTTTTAAAATCTTCAAATTGCTCCTTGAAATAATTTTTTTAAAGGAACATTTTAAAGGATCTTTTGCATTTATTGTCTGGTCAATTTTGCCTTCTGTAATGCTTTTCCAACCTGGATACAAAGGTAAAACAGCAATATAGGAACTCTTTAAAGATATTTATTCTAATTTTAGTAAAGGCCTGCAAAATTAATGCATCAACAACACAAGCAAGAGGGAATCACCTCGTTATTCATTGCTTGATTCTTATTTGAGTTAAATTATGTATGCCTAGTATTACTTCAACTGATATAATTTTGTAAGACTTGCATATTAAAGAAATAATCTTCATTTATTACAGTGTATGAGAATAAAACCATAAAAAAACAACTAAACTGTGAGCAAGACAGCATAAACGTATCAGTTAAACCAGACTGAAAGGGGTAATTTTTTCCCTATTTGGGCTGTTTTAGGTAAGGAACCCACTATTCCTAAAACTTCAGAACATTCAGAATTCAGAACATTTTCCTAAGCTCAATCTTTCTTTATGTTATAGGAAGATAATTCAGAAGCAAATGAAAGTGAACATTTGAACAAACATTACACTCAATAGCCTTTTACTGCTGTCAGCTTGGGGCCTTCCTGATATTGCCTATGTTTCTCCATTAATACCAAGAACTATTTAAAAAAGAAAATAAACAAAATTACCTACATCACCTGTTCATCTGGACTAAGTAACCGTATTCAAGTGGGAAAGGAATGGAGACATCAAAACATTAACAGCTTTAAATAACCCATCTATACCTAACAAAACCAAAAGAATGTTGAACCCCTTTTTGTAGTAAATAATGGAGAGTAAATAATGGAGACTAGTGGCAGTAGACATTATAATTTAACACTAAAAGGACCTTTATTTTGCTAGAACGTAAAACATAAAATGTTTTCTTAACAAAAAAAGAACTCCAGTAGTATCGTAATACTGTCTCTTCCCTTGAAAACTCTTTCTTTAGCCTGAGGCTTCATGTTGTTCTACTGTCTACTACAGCAGTTTCATCTTCCAGTAACAGCTTTCCATCTTGGTCTGTTACCATCAAAATGTCAGTTCAGATTCAGCACCAGAGCAGCTGAACAAGACTACAGTTTCATGCAAGTCCAGCTGCTTCAAGCGGGGTTTTTTTGATTAAAATGCCCTTCAGTTCTGGAATATTGAAACTGCTAATAGCAACAAACGGCTGTGAAAGCAGACTGGACTGTTGGGTTGATTTATGGGAGTGAATCAAACTAGAGTGGTCTTTCACACCATCTGTTTCTGTGTTCTATTATCTGTTACCAGTCTATGCCTATGGAGTATTCTGCTGTTCTCCTGTACTATACTTCCACGACATATATACTTTTTCCCTATATATTGCATGCATCTTGTCCCATTTTCTTGTTTTCCTCTTCTTTCTCTTTTCATTCCCCGCCCCAGACTTTGTGGATCTGTTTACGTGACCCCCAGTCCTACTTTCAATCCCTATTTTTTCTGAATCAATGTCTTCCCCTCATCCATTTGTTTCTTTTTATACTACTTTTTTGGACATGTGCCTGTTTAAGTCTAGCGGTTTAAACCGGTATCACAAGCCACTAGACCAGTTCAAAAGTTTCTAATTAAACACTACTGAGAATTGACAGCATTGGAATAGCAAATATTGAGATCCATGTTCTCTATGGATCAACCCTCTTTTCCCCAAAATACAGATAATTATTCCAGCATTAGCTTCCCCTCCCCACAAAGGATGACAAATACTACCAGCGTTTTTTTATTTGTTTGCTTTTTGGTTTGTACTGTTTTTTTGCATAAGCCTGCAGATGAAACCTCAGTTCTCATAATGCCCCAAACACTTTCATTACTTGAACTTCACAGCTATTCAGCTATAGCGTAGTCTTTTCTGGAAGCTCACTAGGAAGACATTTTGCATCAGGCGATTTAATATTTTCATTACGTTCTTTTTAAAAGTAAATTTTGATGAGGCAGACGTACCTACCCATCATGACTATAAAGACAATGTCAGAACTGCCAGATGTCTCACCAGCTTTTGAAAAATAAATCCCAACACAGAAGTTGTCATAGCTTATATAGGAATTTAATTGATAATAATAAAACTTAATGAAGGTCTCATCTTTTTGTCAAGGAGACCAAAGAAATGATGGATAACCGAGAGAGACAACATATACTTCTACAGTGAATTTATGGAGTATCTATTTGTTAAACCAAAATTCCAGATACAGAATTTCAGGACAAACAGAGTCAGAGAGAATCCGTTTTGAAATATATTATCAAGAAAACTAGTGAGCAAAAATGGGCTGAGAAATGAACAAGGCTGAATGTAAACAAGAACATTTCTCTCTGTTTAAGTATTTCTCAGGTGTTAGGGGCAGTCGTTATTTGGGGCAAGCATTTTTCTGAATAAGCTAGCAAGGTTTTGGTACATCAGTTATCCTCACAAACTTACAAAGCCTAAAATACGTTGCTATGTTCTCTATTTTTGGTTTTACTTTTTTCTGCGTCCTACAGGCTTCTGACACAGATAATGGCATCAGCCATGTGATCCTGATTTCAGAGGGAGATACTCACATAGTGATTTGTTCCACAACTGGAACTTCAGATTTGATAAACTAAATACGTTCATTATACTTCCCCCAGCCATTCAGAATTCATCACTCTTGTTTGAGACAATTTGTGTAATTCAAAGTTAGACAAAAGCTTTATGTACCTGATCCACCATCAAACTTCAGGTGGTGAAGTGTGAGATATATCAAGTGCACACCCGTGATTCTGGATCAGCTTACTTGTCTGACAGTTTCCCACAGCTTGTTAAGGCTTGTTTATGTACAGTGGGACTACTTTCAAGGTTTTTTCAGAGGCAGGCTCCAGGTGCATCAGAGATAGAGGCAAAGAGGCACCCAGTAACTGTACAGATTTTTATTAGGACTTTTGACAAGGTTACCTACCATTGCTGATCAATGCATTTATCATTCAGAGCAGCGTTTGTCATAGTCTCTTATACTTAAATGTATTTCCAGGACAAACAGCAGTGGATTGCTTGAAGCACACGTTCAACATAGCCGAAGAGCTATATATAAAGTACTAAAAATGAGTGAGCAAAAAAGAGGCCATGGTAGTACTAAGAGAATACTGAAATGGACCAGTGTGGCCTGTAGATGCCATTCATCTTTGACTGCTCCCTTCACGTGGCATTGACAGCTGTCTGAACAGATGCATCTAAGCTGGCATCATCAGTGAGGCTCCGTACAGGGAAGGGCTGAAAGGGCCAGCCTTTGAAGTGCAATGCTATGGTACTTACTACTTGCCTGCACAGAAGAAGGAAAACCTGAAGCCTTCACAGAGGCTGAAGGGGATTGTGAAGATGTCCTTCAGGCCAGTCATTTTTGACCATAGATTTTTAAGTGTGCTGAGTTAAAGGGACAAACTAAAAAGGGTTTAAACACCAAACCTCCTGGATACAGTCAACTCAAGGGACTTCGAAAAAACAGTTACAGAAGATTGTATAACACCTGTTATAGGGGCTACGCTATGAAATTATATGACAGTTTATGCCTACTGCCTTAATCCATTTTTTTGACTATTGCTCATTTGCTTGTTTCTCCATCAAGTTTCACTTAGTCTACTGTGCTATTAATATTATTAAAAATTTATTATTCGTTCATTATTCTTTGAAAGTGGCTCAGGTAATAAGCCTAATCAGGTAATATAGAACATCTGGGCTTCAGTGTTTCCCTGAAAGCACTAACTAGGCACGTATAACTGCCCAGCATCAGCATATCTTGCAATGGAATTAGAATAACACAAGAAGGTAGATAACAAGCTTAAGGAGATACAAGTCTAACAGCTTGATAAAAATTCCTATTGTTACAAAAGAAACATCTACATAGATAAATAATTATAAATGCAGAAGTCCTTACTTTGACAAGTTCTTTTTGAGCCCATATCTGAATTGGTTCCACCTGCTGGGGGGTCTGAGTTTGGATTCCATATGTGTTCAGAAAAACTTGTAGGCTACAAATGAAATAATGACAACTTTATGACAAATCACAGAACAGTCTGTTTTAATAATGATCTCAGCAGCAGATACATGAGTAGCAGTATTGTATTCTACATTTCCTTGAATACCTTTAGCAAATTTAAGATGTCTATTGTTCAACACTTCCTTAATACATACATTCTTAATAAAAGTAAATACATACCGCTGACTTTCTGCTATCAGGGCCACATGTACCACCAAATCATTTTCTAAAGGGCCCTAGAAAATAATGAAAAAATATATATTAGCATTGCTAACTAAATATTTTGTTAGATATAGCATGAATAGGGACAACGTCCATTTAAACAATTCATGAGTATGGCAGACATCACTGTCTGGATTGCTTTTTCTTACTGTGTGAACAAATTAAAGAACAACACAGGACTAACAACTTGTAGATCTCAAAACTATGTCCTATTGTCTTATCAATAATACTTTGCAAGATGCATTTTTGAGAATTAATAAATAGGTTTCTGGTAATCATTTCCACTGTTTCGTTTGTTGGGGCTTTTTAATTAAAAAAAAATGTAGTAAAAACATTTTGCTTCAAACAAAAATTTAGAATTTATACAATCGATGTATTTCCTTTATGCCTGATATGACATAATGTTTTGATACACATTTTTGTAAAGAGTGAAATAACTCGGCTATTTGGGTAACCAATAATACTCACTTTAAAATAATGAACTGATGATTTCAACCCTTTACTCTGAAATATTTTGATCAGACAGCTACTCTTTACAGTTATATGAAAGACATATTACATTTTACAGGAGATAACAGCATTTCCTTGCATTGTTTATAACCGATACTTCATGTTTGAAATAAATCCTAGTATTTTATATCAGGAAACCATGCAAATAGGAATGAATTAAACATGTTGGGTGAAATCATTGACTCAACTCCCTGGGTCTTGAAATGGCAATTCACCTTTCTTCTCCCTGCCAGCACGCATTACTAGCTAAAAAATGAGCTGTCCGGGTTAGTCCTTGTTAATTCTTCTCTGGCATTCACTGACTGTAAAATCAAAAGAACAACGAGCAGAACACATTTTCATTCCTAAAATGCTTTTTTCTACTTTTGTCTAGAAACTACCAGAATGTGAATGACAAAAGTTAAATACATCTTCCATCAATGGATTATATAAAAATACGGCATTTTCTGTGAAGATAGATGGATAGACATATTGATGTAGAACAAAAGTTCAGAGTGAACACTTGTTTGTTCAGGCATCTGTGAGCCTGGATATCAAGTTAGATCTTAATGGATTTACAGAAGAAATTCTTGATAACATTTTCCCAAAAGTCTATCAGCACTACATTTCCACTAAAAATTTTGGAGTTTTTGCCACATTAAGTAAGTTTGTGATCAAAGTACGTGCACAAAGAGACCAGATTAAGAAGTCAGAAGTTCAAGTGACATTAAAAGATTTTCCTCCTCAGAGTAAGTTGATTATGCTGTCAATCACATTTATACAAACAGTAAGAAAACTCAAACCAATTCTCTACCATAGTCAGTGTATTATGTTCATAAAACAAAAAGCAAAGACACCCCAGAAAATGAGAGAGCCCCCTCCAAGACTGTGTTGATTTATAGACAGCCTGTGATCTAACTTGGGGAGTGGTCTTCAAGTTAAGGCTCAACTTAATTATTACTGTATTAGTTACAAACTGAGAGGGACTGTGTAACCACAGACTGTAAGCTGTACATAAATCTGTGCATTCTGCATCTTCACTGAGGTACGTCCTTCTCCGATACCAGTACTGATGCCTCTCACACACAGACATACCCAATGGCATGGCTCATTTATAGCAGCCACTGAGTGGTGGTTCTAACATGGGCCACAACTAAGCAAATGCATCTGCAGCACAACTGGCACAACGCAAAATCTGTGTGAAAAATAGCTAGACTTTGAAGAAGTATTGGGGGAAAATATAACTATAATTGCTGTACAACTACAGGATTGCTGTAACATTAAACAGAAAGATACTTTCATTGTCATTTAACAAGTCCTGGAGGATCACAAGTAGCATTCTAGAAAAACCCAGATCAAAATAACAGATACAATACTCATGAAAAAGTATGTCACTTTTCAATAATGATCATCATATATAGCATTTGCTACATATATTAAAAAAACAAAAAACGTGGAAAGGCATTAAACTCCTAAATATTCCACTAAATAAATCCTGTTGTTCCATTTTCATGTGTTCGATTTCACATTTGTCTAATAACGCAAGCTAAGGTGTTGTTCACACAACATCAATCACCGTCTCCCCAAGACACTGCAACAGCCCCCCCCCCCGCCAGGTTCACCCTTCTGCCTCGCAGTTTCACATTGGATAGTGGGCAGAAGGATCTGTTTCAACTATATTCTGCATGCTGTGCAAGTGATAAATATACCCCAGGGTTTTCAGAAGACCAAGATAAGAGACAGACTAGTTGTTCTTCCTCTCAAAAAAAAAAAAAAGAAGAAATCATTGTTTTTAATAAGGTTATAAACCATTGGAGGAAGGATAAAGGGAAAAATCCCTGACTCCATCTCCATCCCTGGCACGAGCAGAGAAAGCAGCTCAGTATTAGTCTTTTGCTGCATTCTCACTGGACAGATGCTATCACTATATGCCTTTCTGCACACATTCCCATGAAATCTCAGAACTCTGAAAAAAATCCATTCATTTTGAACATGTGAGAAAGTGGGCACAATGTTCAAGAGCACCAATTAAAATGGTACCTATTGGGCTTTCCAAGCCTATGGAGTGAGATGAGGAAAACAGAAATAGCATGCAAGAGAAGAAATTGTACTTAAACCCAAATAATCCACCTTGCTGCTACAAAACTACGACTGAATTGTCTCAAAACACATCTGCTTCTGGAAGCACCTAAATACTGCTGAACGGTTCATGGCCAATGCTACTAACACACCAAACTTTTTAAATGAAATACAGTATGGACACACATGTGCCTTAAATCTTAAAATAACATTAAACAATTTTAGAATTGTGTTAACTGTGGTAGACAATTATATTAAGAGAAACAAAAGCAAGAATATGCCTATAATTAACATTGCAAAACAAATCATCCAATATGATACATCTCTCTCAACCATCAAAATTAGACATGCTCTGACCCTAAACATAATTTAGGTAGCTGAAAAATCTTAATACAGCTCAGCCTACCTACACTTAGTAATTTTAGTTCCTTCTTTACACATTATCCACTTCCCTGAAAATAAAAAAATAAGCAGTCTATCATCTTGACTGTTCTTTTCCCAACATCATCAATGGGCATTAACCTTAATTTCCAGTAACTTACATGAAATCCTCACAATGATTACTAAGTCTACAAAGCAAAACATTAAAAGAATACAGTCATCACATGCAGTCAGAGAAATTAATTAATTAATTGCAACCCTATACATAATTTCAAGTTAACCCAGCAGATAAATTAGTCTGACAATTTAGTAAGATTACAATGTTTTGTTAAATACAAAGTTCAATACAAGACAGCAATAAAGCAGCTTTCATATGCTCCAGTAAACTACAACACAAAACCAGAAAATCCCCAGCCCACCTCATTTCTCAAATGTTACAGTTACTATACAGGCCCTCTTATACACTAGATCCTCCCAAAACAGAATGCAACAATCCAAACTGTGTTATAATATAATATCTCCTGGATACGGAGACAGTAAAAAGGAATAATAAAATAAGCTCTTCTAAGGAGTCCAGTTCTAAAGAGCCATCCCCACTGAAACAAAACGCCCTGCATTATCTTCTTTCAATAAAGTAAAGGGAGCGTGGACGATTCCATTTTCTTTTTAACTCATGAATGGGATTTAACATGAAACACTACTGACCATTTAGCATTACAGGGCAAGTTATCAGAGCAAAGGAGAACCTCTCTGCTTGCTGTTACACTTCATTGTGTTTTGGAACACAGACTAAAACTAGCAAAGAGAATCCTGCTCCAGCGCCACACTGGCATTTCCCCAAGAGAGAACATATGGAGACCTCTTCCTGAAAGTGAAAAATAAGGTTTTGGGGGCATTAAATTAGCAGAGAAAACATTTCCTTTTAAGTATAAACAGACGAAATTAGTATTTTAGTATTAGTGGCCATTAAGTTTTTATTATACTGCTCATTTGATTCCACAGTTGTCTACAACAGATGAGATTAGCCTCTTTTATCAGATTTTCTAGGTTGAGTGATGCATTCACAGCTGTGTTATACAGTTATGTATATATAGTTTTCATAGCAATTTTGCCTTTGTAGGTCTATATTACCTTACTTTAACTAATTCCAGAATATTCTTCACTGGTGCTTCAAAACTATAAAGCTAAGGTTGGAATATTTTAAATACTCTTCATTGCTTGCTTAAATCTACACAATTATGTAGGCATCAGACATATTTTTGTAGTGGTACCAAAGCCACAAATAAACTAAATTAATCACATTTTTCAATGGCAAGTGTTTGTAGAGATTATAGTCAATGCAATCAAAATATGAAAATATGCCTACCTGGAAAATGCATTTCTCTAAGAAATATTTCCTCAGCACAAGGCTTCAAACAAAAATTAAAAGCACCTTCTTTTTGGCACATCACCTTCCAAAACACTGTACCTCAACAAAATTTATATACACAGGCATCTGAAATTTTTACATATCTTTGTTTATTCCTTACAGGAATGAAATTTAATAAAAGTAGAAATACTTTTCTGTTCAATTTAATTGAATAGTTCTTTAGCTATACGGAAAAGAGAAGACATCATTAAAGAGAAGAAACTACTTTTGATTTCTGAAGACATAATTAAGATGTGTTGTGTTCTCATTTCGTATTTTATTTTTAGTCATTTTCCTAGCACTTTAAGGCAAATACTAAATACTGATTTTGCAAAAATTAGCTCAATTAGATAAAATGGCATAATCAAACATTCAGAAAAACTGTTTCAGCAAATTTAAAATGTGGATTAAAAAAAGTCAAGGTCAAGACTCTCAGCTGGAACTTGGAAGTTTGCTGACTTTAACTGCAAGACCTTTGCTGATAAAGCACACCTCACTCACGTTGATACATTGTGCTGGGTTTGGCTGGGGTAGAGTTAATTTTCTTCATAGTAGCTACTATGGGGCTATGATTTGCATTTGTGCTGGAAACAGTCTTGATAACACAGGGATGTTTTCCTGACTGCTGAGCAGTGCTTACACAGAGCCGAGGCCTATTCTGCTCCTCACACCACCCCACCAGCAAGAAGGCTGGGGGTGCACAAGAAGCTGGGAGGGGACACAGCTGGGACAGCTGACCCCAGCTGACCCAAGGGATATCCCATACCGTATGATGTCATGCTCAGCATATAAAGCTGGGGGAAGAAGAAGGAAGGAGGGAATGTTCGGAGTGATGGCATTTGTCTTCCCAAGTAACCATTACGCGTGATAGAGCCCTGCTTTCCTGAAGATAGCTGAACACCTGCCTGCCCATGGGAAGTAGCGAATGAATTCCTTGTGTTGCTTTGCCTGTGCGCACGGCTTTTGCTTTACCTATTAAACTGTCTTTATCTCAATCAACGAGTTTTCTCACTTTTACTCTGCTGATTCTCTCCCCCATCCCATGCCGGGGGTAGTGAGCGAGCAGCTGTGTGATGCTTGATTGCCAGCTGGGGTTAAACCATGACACACATCTATGCATCTGCCTTTCATTCTTTAACCTTCTCTTAATGATGACCAATTTGAACTAACATCTGTATCGACAAATGTTTTGCCCTGATACTAATGTAATAGTAAAACCACACAAAATACAGCAGCACCTGTTTCAGTACAAACGCTTCCAATGAAATTCCACAACCACCGGGTTAGCGCTGTAGGGTCACTAACCATTCTGGTCACAATTTCTACCTTGCTGCTCAGAGGCCACAATGACAAAGGCCTGATGCCACAGTCATTTAGAATTCCCGCTAATTCAGAAGTGCCTCTCTTTCTTCTAACCCACACTAAGAAGCACATGCAGTATCTTGGATAGTTTTATCATTTACATACCAAAGAAAAGCATGCGCATCTATAGCAAAGTACCACCATCACTGGGAGGAACAGAGGTATAAGCAGACCTAGGCAATCCCAGAGCTTCTTTCGAGCTTCATTTATTTACCGTTCCACCTATACACCACTGAACAACAGGCAATCCATCTCACCACCTCTTGCATACAAAGGATATGCACAACTACAGAAATTGCTGAACATATTGATCTAAGTCAGATTTCTATGAAGATTTTTAGGTTTAAGAAAGAAAAGTAATCTTATCCTCGCTTGATTTCTAGCTTTCAAATATAACATCAGTCTTGTTCATCAGAATACACTCAAGGATCACCCTCGGAAGGGCTTCTCTTTCTCTTATGCTGACAACAACAAAAACATTGCTGATCCCAAATATGGAAATTTTTGCCAAAGTTTTAGCAAATTTAAGCAGCTAAGATTAACAAGCATCAGCTCCACCAAGTTGTCCAAGAAGAGCACAACTGCTCTTCCAAATAATTCTAGCATTGAGTGCTGAAAGAACATGACTGTATAAGCACTTGAGAATGACAGACCATCTAGTCTGATCTCCCTTTTAACAGTGACAAAGCTTTTTCTTTTGCATTGCTTGCAGGTAAAGCAAAATATCAAAATGCAGCTGTTTAAGTTATTTTCAATTCTTTCAACATTGTTGAGCTTTTAGAGTCCCTATTATAATGCTGAATTTTACCGGATAACTGCATTTTACTAAGTTAGTTCTTTATTGACCCACAAAGTGACCACCAAGGAGTAAGTTATGAGAAAAAAAAATATTGCATTATTTATTATGTCTTTTGGAAAGCTCTCAGGGAAGAGGCTATTTCTCTCTGAAGATCTGGAAATTCACTGTCATATAACACGTACCCCAAAAAACAGTAAAAATGCTTTTCTACTAAAATACTTCCTGATGAGTCACGCAGTGTCTTTAGAACAAGCCATCATCATCTTCAAAGTGTTCATCTGTGGCATATTAAAAGTAATTGGTTTCAAGAATCAAAGAGAGGAAAAAAAAAAAAAAAAATCAATGGGCTGCGTGCAACACTGACTCGATACAGGCTTCTTCTAATGGCACTCCTAAAAGGGCAGGTGATACCGGCAGCTCACAATTTCTGTAGCATTCATAATGCCATGATGTAAGAGCAAACAAAGAAACTGGGAACAAATGAAGTCACTGAGCTTTCATTATCTCATATTAACATGGCAGAAGCGCTGCACTGTGAACTATGAAATGAGTCATTCATTATGAATGACTCAACACCCAGGCACTTGGATTACCCTGGTAACAGGAAGTAGTAGGGAACAGAGGTTTTAAGCAGCATTTGGATAGAACAAGAAAAACATTGCTCGCTTCTGATCTTGGAATAAATCTTAAGATAAATGCTTCCTATTTTATGCTTCAATAACAAATTCACAATGCTGAACAAGGGACTTTCCAAACGTATATTCCTTATACCAAGAAATAAAAAGGCTGAAAAACATCTCTTAGCTACACATTCCATATATACAGTTCTTACCTCTTCAATAAAAGAAGTCCCCTACATATAGACCATGTTTCTATCTTGTTAACCTATCTACTGCAGGTTTGAATCAC
Source organism: Balaeniceps rex (assembly GCA_013401315.1). Lineage (NCBI taxonomy): Eukaryota > Metazoa > Chordata > Aves > Pelecaniformes > Balaenicipitidae > Balaeniceps > Balaeniceps rex. Next base: position 10,948 of record VYZW01003587.1, on the reverse strand, counting down.
AATGTTTCAAGCATTCCCCATCCCTGCACACTCGTTTCGGTTGTGCATTTAAGCCAAATACAGGAGCACATGTATATACCATGCACACCAAAAAAGATCCTCATCCTTGTAGCAATTAGGAGTTCTAAATACAAAATATATTAATACATTGAAGTGGTAATTAATCTGAGGGAATAAAAAAAAGCGGGCATGTCCTTCCTGACATGTCTTATAACTCAAAGAAAGATACCTATCTATCAGCAGCTATTTAAACTTACATTTTATGTATCATTTTGATTGCATCACTTAATTTGAAGGCTAATGTGCACCACTTCCCCAAAACTGCAGATGTTATAATCTTCCTTTTAAAAGCGATCCTCTATCAACTAAGAAAATGTACATACATTTAATATTTTCCTAGCACTTTGATTGTAATATTAGATCATAGGTAACATGTAGATAACAATTTTTCAGTAAAAATATTTTAATACTAAGGTTATGCTTACCTGATTGGAAAATCTCATGCTAACATTCCGCTGATCTTGTGGAGGTATATAACGTCCAATAGGGTCAATATCTTTAGGACTGACTAATTCATCAGCTGAAAGTAAACAATAATAAAAATACAGAATGACTTGAGTACTTTCTGCAGCTTTTGTGAAGGAGGCATGCAAACATATTTTATGTAGTCAGTTCTGCTGCTATAATCTTTGTTTTAGATCAATGATTTACAGATCAAAAGGACATTCTGCAAAATTATATTAATTTTAAAACTAATGACTCAAGCATCATTCTTGCTACAGCTAATTATAATACTGTAGCATATAAAAACAATCCTTTAGTTTTTCACAGAGATGTGTTAAAAGAATAAATGCAGACAACAGACTCCACAAAACACAGTCACATAAAAAGCCCTCAATCCACAACCATGGAATTATTCCAGAGCTTTAATTAGAAACTCAATGGTTACCATCAAAAATTGTTTAGCTTTGAAGAAAAGTAGACAGCCTCTATCTCAAGGTAATCAAATGATTATAAACCTGAAAGGGACAAGGGATATCAAAGGTATCTCTCAATATAATATCTCATGAAGAAACTGTAGAAAAAAACAATTAAATATATTTGAAACATAGCAATTTCTACACGGAGTTTTTTACATGGGAAAAAACCCACCAAACCTAAAATTCCATTGTTTTAACCTTCTCCTGAAAAAAAAATAAAGCACTCCAATAAAATACACTATTCAAAAGTTTCAACAAATGCCTTGAATAAAGGTTCACAATCTACTGTGAGCTATTATGCCTTTCAAATGAACATTCTCCTATCAAAATCTCATTTTGACATGAAACTGTCCAATCTTTATTTAATTTCTGCTACAGAGGAGGTCACAGTGCATTTTCATTTCTCCTATACATAAGTCAACAATTCTGCACATATTCTTAAAAAGCTCTACACCAGGAAATCAGCTATTAATCTAAAAGAGAAATAACTCACGACTCCATTAGTCTAATTCAGCTACAACAGAAAACCAATGCTGTCTTTCAGAATTCAGAAAAATGTTTCTGAATTCTACACTGTGTAGTAAATTAAGACAGCAGTTTATAAACTCAAAATATGTCCTGGCTCAAGCTTAACAGTGTTAGGAAAGACCAGAGAGCAGAATAGACGGTGCAGTGGAAGGAAAATGTGTGGGCAGACAATGAAGGACACTGGCTGGGCAGTTCACCGAGTAAACCATGACGGAGCCTGCTGCTTCTAGGAACTGTGCCACCGACTGCCAGCCACTAGATAGTGCGACCATCTCCTGTCCTCAGTCTGCTGTCGAGAGAATGCAGCTTGACTCCTGCCAGGAAAGGACCCTGCTCCTCTGCTCTGCACTACTCCTGCAGAGTCACGATCCATGTACAGGTGGTTATGTTAAAAAACAAAACAAAACAAAAAAGCAAAGCTATATTACAAAAAATTACCACGGACAATTTATTAATATACTGACACATGAGTTAGCAAAATACATTTTACGGAAAACAGTCACCTAAGCTCCAGTCCACTTGGTCAGCCTTCTTATGCTGGCTAAAGGCATGGAAGTTAAGTTTTTGTAGTACTGCTGATGCTGTAAAATTGATTCACCAAACGATTGCAAGATCAAGGGACTTTGCCTCATAGTTCTTCAAAGCAAGAGCAGTTTCCAGAATAGGTGTTGTATTTCCACATTTTTTTACATTGACTTACACTGCTCAGTAATTAAAACATGTAGTCAAAATAATTTCATATTTGAAACAACTATACCAATAGATTAATATAAAATTTAAGCTATCAATATTTACAATTTTAGAAAATTGTAGATTTTAAAGAATCTCAGTGAATATTCATCACCATTGTCACAAATATAAGTGTATTGGAATCCAGATGCAGAGTTTTCTTTGTTAGCTCATTATTCACATCAGCAACAGCTGACAACATTTAATCCATTTGGTCTATACTCTAAAAAATATTGCTAAAACTCTTTAACTTAGTTCTAGGCAGCACTGAATCCACAGAACAAGATCTAAAAATTATAAGGAAAAGCACAGGAAAGGTAAGAGAGCTACTAAATGAAAGACTAAACTGAGTTGTCAGTTGCATAAAACAGCTGAATACCTGGCACCCCTTTCCCTTGCTCTAAAATGGGGACCCTACTATAAAGGCTTTACAAACTTCCTCAACCAGAGCAAGAAAGAAATTCTATGAAAAACTGCATCACCAACTGCAAAATGCATGCTTTTCTTCATAAACAATTTTTTAAATTGCATAAGCATGTGATGACTTCCAACAGTGGTAGGCAGACACTTTCATTGCCTCTGTTGTTCAGAGCCTTTATAAGCAGGATCAAAATTTTGACTCCACCACCTCAGCTTGCCCCTCTGTGGGAGGCAGCGAGATGTATAAGAATTGACTCAGTTTCATGTTGCTGCATTTAGAAAAAATTTGGACCGCAACAGGCAGACAGTAGGCCCACAGACAGAAGAATCTAAAAAGGTTGTATCGTATGCTTGCCTACACAACAGAAGCAAGGAGGCTGAGGAAATACAAATTAATTGCTACCCTTGAGGCAACACAACAATTTCTGGAATGGATGATGAAATGGGAAACCAGTACCTTCCCAGAAATCAAAGTGTTTGGAGTCCGGCTTCCACTTAATTAGCAACCACCACCAAGCAAAGTAACACACACAAAGACTTTCACCAAGGACAAGACTGTTGTTATGCAGGTAGGTTTTCACCCAGAAAGGAGAAAAATTAAATGCACCAATTACAAATTAGTATGAATAAATGGAGTTCCTGACAATCACTGGTGAATAGATTTAGCTTTGCAATAACATTTCCAGAACCTATTTGCAAAGACTATGAGAGAAAAGGAAAAAAATATTTTGAAAAAAGGGAGGAATGAAGAGTAGTGAATACAGTGGAGAAAAAGTTTTAAAATAATAAACAGTTACTATTGATATTTCAAAAAAAGATTTAGCACAATTATTAAAAAAAAAAGTGTAATAACGTTCAGCAAAGGAAAGAATTGAAACAAAACAAAAGAAAGTTACGTTACTCAAATAGCATTTAGCAAACAATAAATACAATTTATTTAACCAGTATTCTGCAGGTATAGAAATACACAAATATTAGTACAAGATGAATACTAGCAAATTTACTACAGTATTTCTGCACACACATTTGAAGATTACTTGGCTAATACTAAGCAGTTAAATTAAAATTTTTTTCATTAAAGGTGATACTGCCTGCATTTACTTTACAGTGTTGGCTAAAAAAGGAATTATGCAAGGAATACAGTGAAACCAAACAGGTGGAGCACCAGACGGACTCAGTTCTTCCATACCTAAAGATACAACCACTGTTCTTGCCAAGTCTTTAATTTTTAAATTCCCCTTCAACCTCTCTCATTTTTACTACTCACAGCCTGTTTTCCTTCACAGTGTTCACAAAAAAAAAGTTTTTAGAACTCAGTCTACTGATTACCAGGTAAATGCTGAGCATGTTAAAATAAAGTAATATATCTTTCTCCTGAAAGAAATATTAAGAAAAAAAATCTTAACTGTGAAGACTTTTCTGGCTTAACGACTGTTTTTGCATTGGCCTTTGAATACTCTCAGAGTATTCAAAGAGTTCATTTGTGAGTGAAATTCACCATAACAACCCTCAATGGCCAAACTTTGAATTGCACTTTCAAATGCTCATCTAGTTTCTTCTATTTTAAAGGGTAAAAATAACACAGACTGAAGAAAACATTAACTTTATCTGAGACTTCAACTATTCAAAATTTAAACTTGTCTTGCTTAAAGCAGTAAATAATTTGAATTAAATGCTATAGATCACTTACAAACATCACTGGACAGGTGCAGCTGATACAGTTAATCCAGAAAGTGTCACGTTAACGTATTTTGTCATGAAGAAAAGGAAATAAGAGGGAAAGCCAGGAAAATAAACAGCAAAAAAGAAACCTATCATGTTTAGAAGATTTTCAGTATTCTATAAAACATTCCAGTAAGCTTCATAGTATGCTGCATGCAGCATAAAGTTTTAACATGAAGAATAAAAAGCAATTTTTGCCTATCATGTATGTACCAAAGCAGAGGGGACACATGCCACCCACAGTCCATTCAAAACTCAAGCCAAATGTGTTTGTTCAGATTCAAGACAAACTTTAACAAGATAAATATCCTTCACTTCTGACAAGTCAAAACCTGAATTTCCTCAGCCTCTTACCCAGGAGTTTTGCAATGATGTAAACTGACTGTCCCCACAAGAAAAACTTTCCATCGCATCCACTGTTACTAGGAAACCGTTTCTGACTGCCAGGGTTCTTCTTTTCCAGTTCAACAAAATCAGCTGGCACATAGTAATACTTGGGTACAACAGGACACCCTACGGAGTTTTAAAATAAGGACAGTTAGTAAATAAATTCCACTTCCTTTATTATTTTATTGTAGTCCCCTAATAAAGCTGAAGTAGATTCAAAACAGGAAAAAGTATACCCTAGCAACAATGTGATTGAACAGAAAGACTGTCGTTATTCATTGTTATCTCTCAAAACTGCAATCAGTGTAGGAAACCCAAGGCAATATTAAACTACTTTATTTTTCACCAAACACTTCCACAGAATTTCTTCCCAGAACCCACACATTGTTTGTGTAGCACCTTACTGTGCAGAAAGAAAAAAAAAAAAAAAATTTTCGACTAAAAGAAAAA
>VYZW01003586.1:2261-14288 GCA_013401315.1 Balaeniceps rex | reverse complement strand
GTCACTGATTGGCTCGGCCTTGGACAGTGGCGGGTCTGTCTTGGTGCCGCCTGCCATTGGCTCTATCAGACATAGGGGAAGCTTCTAGCAGCTTCTCACAGAAGCCACCCCTTTAGCCCCCCTGCTACTAAAACCTTGCCACACAAACCCAATACACAGGGGAAGGAGTAACAGATCAACAGGTTAACCATCTTCAGTAGTTATTTCCCAGTGCAACATGCTAGAACTTCTTAAATTAGCAGAAATGGCTCAAAGGATACAAAGGGTTATGTACTAAACATCCAAGAAAGCAATTTTGATGTGTTTACAGGACTGTCAGAGGGAGCAATGTCAAATAATGAAGCGGATATGATTTGATTTTATAGACAATTATGGGTGAATGTCGACTGCTGTGTTCAGGAGCAGAGACCCAACCTCCATTATTATTAATGGGAGCACTGACTCCAGCTAGAATTGTAATTGTGCTAGAACTGTAATTGTTTGGCCTCCAAATACCGAAGTGCTGCTAAAACAAAAATGTATCGAGGACTTCTCAGATGTGGAGGCACTAGAAAGGCTACACCAGGTGAGTAAGACACTTCAGCAGGGAAAGAAATTCTCAGCTCCTATTAGAGTATTTCCTATTTGAGGATTATGCCTCTTGCTGAGAAACAATTGCCTGCTTCTCTTTGTTCTCACTCTTACTTTTTCCCTGCCCCTCCTACATAAAAAGTGTAATAAAATTGAATTTATTCCCCAGTTTATGAACTTGGTCTACCGCACATTCACTCAGCCTCACTATCAAACCATTACTTATCTATGAGCTTCCTTTCCTACCTTTTTTTGCTTAAGGGAAAGGTTGACTAGAAAACAGGAATTTAATTTCATGAGAAACAAAGAGCCAGATAGCTTAGAAATGTTTTGCAAAACAGGCACCACTCTTACATCCCACACAAACAGACTGTAAGTCTTGTAGATAAGGCTCTCACCTGCAATACGGCAGACTCATGTTCATATCACTATTCTTCCCAATAAACACAAAAAGAATATAAGAACAGCCATACTAACCTATTTAGCTCACTATCTCCTCACTGACAGTGTTATACATTAGAAGTCTTCACCTATAATACAACAAGCTGCAGCTCAGGAGCTTCTTAAATATTTCTGTATTTAGCAGAGCTTAATAATTTATTTTTCTTCTAAGAATTAGTCCTATGTAAACTCTTCACATCTAGAGCATCCCATGGCAAGGAGTTCCAAAGCTTTTACTAAAAAAGCCACCCAACTGTCTGCCTCAGGTCCACTCTCCAGCTCATTATTTTCAATGTAGGGCCTAATATCTCAAGTTGACTATTTGACATATCAGGAGCATGCCTTAAGCCCCAAGCTAAAAAGCTCTCATTCTCTTTAGGAGGCATTCTACTTAGTGTAATTACTAACACTTTCCCTAAGGCAGAGCACGAGAGACTAGCTTTAGTCCAGTGATTAAAGCACGTATCAAGGATCTGAAAGAACTTAATAACTGGCATTTTTCCAATAGAAAATATATTTCATTGAACAATTTGCATCCAGCTATGTTAAAGAGCAAGTTTGCTTTCCAGCTGCTGGGACAGAGCAACGACCTTGCCCTCATCTTGAGGGAAATTCAACCTTTAAAGTCCACCTACACTAGAAACTGTACATCCTGCCCCCACTAATGGGAAATAGGACAAACCACAGGGGCCAGAAGTTACAGAATATTCCTGTGTTTGAAAGTGTGAAAAAGACAGATGTTCCTTAATCTTCATGTTCTCAAAACAGACTAACTACTGAAAGGACTGCATCAACACACTGCTGGATACTAGCTACAAGAATAGAAGATAGCTGACAATGTTTATGGTATCATCAATAAATGCAATCAAACCAGTAAAATCAACAATATACTCCTTGGTTGGTTGGTTCCTTTGAAGCAATGGGACAGGCCTATCAGGCAATGCCTGCAATTCTTCAAAGGTTTAAATCAGTTGCTTGCTCAGCAGTTGATCCTTCTTTGAGAAAAGAATTACCTAATACAATTCAGAGTTTACTGCTTAGGGACATGATGAAAACAGTCATATGAAAGTCTTGTGCAGACTTGAGCTTTAAATGCAGTATTAACAGTGGAGTAAGGGAGACCTACAGACTTCAAGACCACTTGGTACAGAACAAACGAGAAAGGCATTCACAATACTGACACAAAACCTCTTTGGCTCTATTTTTCTTTTTATTCCAAATACAACAGTGTTAAATACCTACCTATCATTCATTTAACACTGATAAACAGGAAAATTTAAATCCTGGACTACTACATTCTAGACAAAAAGGGAACAGACAGACAAGTATATTTTCCTAACGCTTACTTGTTCTGTTGACAAGACAAGTGTTTCCCTATGAAAAAGTCTTCCTGTAGTACAAGCAGCAATTTTTTTTGGTGGGGGAGAATAAAATAAAACTTCCTACAGAGCCCCTTTTGTATTAACCAAAAAAATGTGTAATGAAGAATTCTACTAGCCAAAAAGATGTTTACAAACAATATCTTGCCTTCCTTACTTCACATAACAACACTGTACACTAGAAAAACAACTCACAGAAGTTTAAAATACTCAGTTGCATTCCCAAATATTCAATATACAAATTTCCTCTTGAATATAAGCTCACACCATGAAAAATGGTCAAAAATTTAAGTGAGGTCAGTTCAGGTGACAAGAAAACACCCATATGTACACAATATCCATCCATTTTTCTTTATGCTTTATGCATTTGAAAATACAAATGCACATACAAACCCACAATTTTTGCAAGTCTAATTTGTTTAGACCCCTAATTCCATAAAAATATCAGCAAGAACAAATGGCATTTAAAATAGCAATATTCACTGAGAGTATACATAAACAAGTCAGCACCTATTACAATGACAGGAGCTCAAATTGGTCGAAGCTTTGACAAAAATCTGTCTAGACCTTTTCTTAAAAACAAGCACATCTAAAAAGATCAGAACGGCTTTTAAGCTCAAATGCCAGTTTTTTTGAAAATACACAACAGAACAAGTGATTTTTGGTATGAGAAAATTGAGAATGACTGAGAGAGATCAGAAATAAGGGAGATTTGTAAAAAAATGTCTTCCTATTGCATCCTTGCAGGGTTTTCCCTTACTGTCAGGCTTGCTCTCAACCAAGATATTCTTCAGGACTTCCTGGGCTGCAGTAAACTGTAACATATGCTCCTTTACAGCTCTAGGTAAAATGTTTCATGTGCTTCCTCAGATGTCTCAGCCCCTGCTGCACTGTAGGTTTCCTGCATGTTCACTTCTATTTTCTTCTTGCCCCAGATTGCACACCAACAGTTTATTTCTTCTGGAATATGTCCATGAGAAGGAGCAATCTAGTGCCAGGTGGCTCCATCTGACCCTAAGTCAGGACAGGACAAACAAGGGTTTTCTCTCTGCCCAGCCACAGCCCTTTAAGGAATGCTAGAACGTGCAAAGCAATAAAAACAGACTCTGTCCATAATAATTGTACCACATACCTCTTCTAATAGTAATTCAGCTGGCAGGTTTCGACAGCAAAATAATGTCATAGGATTATAGGATCTAGTTCTAAAAGTAAGAGTGTTCTAGAAACTGATGCATTAGACAAGTCAGGAGAAGTTCTCAGATTATGCAGCTGAACAGAAGGCCAGAGTGAGTAGGTGCCAAAAGGCAGAACTTCAAAAAAACTGGATGAAAACAGTATTAAGTACGTTATCCATGTTACGAACAAATCAATAGGACAGTTGTGCAGTTAGGTGAGATGTCAATTTTGAGTTCCCATGTATCTTTAAATTATTTTACAAGATTTTTAATATAGGTTGGTTCTATAAAAATAAATAAATAAAAACACCCCAAAACAAACACCCCAAAACAAACACCCCAAAACAAACACCCCAAAACAAACACCCCAAAACACGCCACCCAGGCAAAATCTTCCATTCAGAATTCCAGTATTATAGTATAATAACCATACTTCCCCACTGTTGCTTACTTGAGAAAACATAATTCTTCTGCAAAATACAGTTCACATGCACAGAAACTGGCAATGTAAATTGTGGTTCAAGTTTATCCAGTATGTAGTGGTATTCCTTCCACTTAAAAAGGGCACAGCCAAGGCCCATCTGATCTATTCATGCCACATTTGTAACTACAGCAGAGATCACATAAACCCACTAGATACTCTTACACCTTTGCCTCTAGCAGCGAGGCGCTTCTATAAACAAAAGCTGGCTTGAGCCCAGGACAAGCCTCCACAGTCCTGACAAGCCCAATTTTCTTAGGATTATCCCGCATTCCAGGAGAGTAAGACAGCACGACATCCATTACAGAAAGAACAGCGAACAAACTACTGTGTAACAACAAACATGAGCAATAAACCTGACAGGATGCAAAACTCTTTCTTTAGCGAAACAGAGCAGAATGCTTTTCACCCTCTAGTTACTCTTTACTGATGACAATGGTAGACTAAAATATTACTAGCTGGAAACACAATTTGAGATCAGCTTGAGAAAGTCATCCAACTCCACCTGGCCCAGTTGACATGCATTTAAATTATATCCACTTAAGATGTTCTCAAGGAGCACTAGCTTCACTGAACAAATTTTGCTATAATCTGAGATTCCTTCCATTTCCTGAATCGCATACAAGCTGAAACAGCTAGAATCGTAGAGCAATGGGCAAGCCTGTTCAGACACATTTAATTATTTTTCATCTACTGATAGGAACAAGCTAACAACAATCTTGATCGTTATTTTTGTTTTCTGTCCTGTTACTTGTTTCATCTCTTTCTCTTCCCTCCCATCTTAGAATTTTCCACTGATTTTATTTGCCTGAATTTTTGCACAGCTTATGGGAAGGGCACCAGCGATAGAATATTTACACACCACATTTGCTTTTTCAAGTTCTCACACTGTTAACGGTAGAAGAATCTCACCTTGAACTTTTTTCAGCATACTGCTCAGAAACCTTTTGAGGAACTAGAAGCAAAGCCACATTGCAACAAAATTACGTTCCAAAAGATTCTAACTTTGAGTTAAATAGTGAAGATATTTTCTTAATATTGGTAAACAAAATCTGACCCTACTAGAGGTCACAGAGATGGCTACTAATAGGACAAGTCATTTCAGATAGCAAACGAAAGCTTCAGGGTGGGCATATGGACACTTTGAACTTGAATTTCCAGTACTCTGGCTTGTTGTAAGGTCACCAGAAACGCTCACCGCAATCCTACCAGCATCTTACCTGAGGCTGGCTAACAGTAAAGGCAGCAAAGTTAATCACAGACTGTAGAAGACATAGTCATTTTGAATAGACTGCACTAATCTGCCATTATGTCTTGGGGCTTGATAGTTGGAAGGTCTGAAGGTATTCCTTTAAAGACTAATGACATGCTTTAAAAATGATAAAGCCTTAGGTATTTGGTCCTTTAGGCCTGGTTTGTCATGATGCCCAGTCTTTCCGAGGATATTAGCAATTCCTTTTTGTCATCTCTGAAAGAGCTGGTAACATTTTGCTCTGTGCTCTCAGCTTTCACAGACCCGCTTTTGCCAGGAGGAGCAGCCCTTCAAATGCCTCTCCAAGTTGTTTCCCCTGTCCATAGGAATCACCACATCAATGGTTAAAATTGCGAGGTGATTTTCTTAAATCTCTCCCAGAAAATCCATTTTATTCCCTCCCTACTTTAATGTTTATCTTTGTTCCTCACTTTTTCAAGCACTGTACTGGGCGTCTGTGCCCAGTGTTGGCAGCAGAGGCCTCTGTGAGGTGAGGCCCAGGCTGCCCCGAGCCGGACACAGCCGGTTCCAGCTGGTTCCCCAACAGCCCCACCGCGGAGCACAGCCGAGCCCAGTGGCGACGCTGGTGGTGCCTGTGGGAACATGCATTGGAGACAGGGAAAAACGCTGCCCGGCAGGGAGGAGCCAGGGGGAAAGGGGTGAGACACAGCCCTGGGAGCACCGGGGCCAGCGAAGGAGGAGGGGAGGAGGTGCTCCAGGCCCCGGAGCAGGGATTCCCTTGGAGCAGGGATTCCCCTGCAGCCTGTGGGGAGACCACGGAGGAGCAGGTGGGTGTTTCCTGAAGGAACTGTGGACTGTGGAGGAGCCCAGATATAAGCAGGTTCTCCTAACCTGACCTGTGGCCCATGAAGGACCCACGCAGGAGCAGGTTTATGCTGAAGGACTGCAGAGTCTGTAACCCCCCGTTTCCTAGACCCCCAGCACCACAAGAAGCTACACTCTAGAGAATTACATGTTTCATTTCTTCTGCATGCTGTAGTCCAGTGACAACAGGCAGTGAATTAAATTGTAGACAGTAATATCAGAGTGTCAGTAGTACATTATNCCTTAGGTATTTGGTCCTTTAGGCCTGGTTTGTCATGATGCCCAGTCTTTCCGAGGATATTAGCAATTCCTTTTTGTCATCTCTGAAAGAGCTGGTAACATTTTGCTCTGTGCTCTCAGCTTTCACAGACCCGCTTTTGCCAGGAGGAGCAGCCCTTCAAATGCCTCTCCAAGTTGTTTCCCCTGTCCATAGGAATCACCACATCAATGGTTAAAATTGCGAGGTGATTTTCTTAAATCTCTCCCAGAAAATCCATTTTATTCCCTCCCTACTTTAATGTTTATCTTTGTTCCTCACTTTTTCAAGCACTGTACTGGGCGTCTGTGCCCAGTGTTGGCAGCAGAGGCCTCTGTGAGGTGAGGCCCAGGCTGCCCCGAGCCGGACACAGCCGGTTCCAGCTGGTTCCCCAACAGCCCCACCGCGGAGCACAGCCGAGCCCAGTGGCGACGCTGGTGGTGCCTGTGGGAACATGCATTGGAGACAGGGAAAAACGCTGCCCGGCAGGGAGGAGCCAGGGGGAAAGGGGTGAGACACAGCCCTGGGAGCACCGGGGCCAGCGAAGGAGGAGGGGAGGAGGTGCTCCAGGCCCCGGAGCAGGGATTCCCTTGGAGCAGGGATTCCCCTGCAGCCTGTGGGGAGACCACGGAGGAGCAGGTGGGTGTTTCCTGAAGGAACTGTGGACTGTGGAGGAGCCCAGATATAAGCAGGTTCTCCTAACCTGACCTGTGGCCCATGAAGGACCCACGCAGGAGCAGGTTTATGCTGAAGGACTGCAGAGTCTGTAACCCCCCGTTTCCTAGACCCCCAGCACCACAAGAAGCTACACTCTAGAGAATTACATGTTTCATTTCTTCTGCATGCTGTAGTCCAGTGACAACAGGCAGTGAATTAAATTGTAGACAGTAATATCAGAGTGTCAGTAGTACATTATGAAATGGCATCTCTTTTTCTTCATAGGACAATGGAGGCAAGGCTTTTTACAGGTTTTACCAAAATAGAACATAACGTTCGTACTGTGGCTGCTCTACAAGACAATGGGAAATTTGTACTATATTCATTACCTTGTCATAACTATAATATCCATCCAGTGATCTAATTATCAGTTCTAGCACTTCTACTTGTGAGTGCCTTGGTGTTATGCTTTGACCGCCAAGAAAAACACAAGAACACATTTTAATCCCTTTTTTGTTCTTCAAAAAGGTCCAACAAGAGGTCTGAATTACACATTTTCATCTCAGATTACTGTATGTTCAGTTTCTCCACTTTCTAACTAGAAGTTTTGTTCTGTTTTGTTTTGTTGGAAATAAGTTGCCATTTTCCTGGAATTTCCCAACATTAAGCAAACAGTAGTTCTAAAGAAAAACTCAAACCTATGGAAGTCCCAGGCCAGCAGTCACAAAGGTGTATGTATGACTAAGCGCATGAACACTAAGTCTACTGTGTCCTGCATTTGATGTGCATGCACTTCAGGGATTTTTGCCCTCCCAGCTATTGTCCAGGGAGTCCCAATAATGATATACAAGATCTGTCCTCACTGAAAAAGATAAATATGAACAAGAGCAAAAAGGAATTGAACCAGAATCCCTCAGGTACTTCTGGGACTTCCTGACCCAAGCATGAAATAACCTGACAAGTAAGAGAGTTGTGCTCTTGATGTTGATGTTGACCTCTAAAGTTCAAAAGAAAGAGGGCATTTCAGTGCAAGATTCTGATGCAGATTTAAGCTTTTGTAAACACAATACATAATCAGGGTCATCTTACCTGAAATGAAACCAATTCTAAGAGAACGATTAGGTATCTGGAGATTGACCTGCTATACAGGTGCATCTTTTCAGAATGAGTATTTTCCTGCTCTTGTTACAAGGACAGGGTGCCTTAAAGAGGAAGGCCCTCAGCTCATCCAACTGCCTAACAGTCTCCATTCTTATCTGCACTATTGGCCCTTGATATTATGGAGGCTACCTTGTGAAAAGCTAGCTAGGATGAACAAAGTATTTTTGAGGTCAGTTTTGGAGTCTGGCACCGATCAGGCTATTAGAGTTTTGATACCAATGTCTGTTACAATGCCCAATATTGACTCAGTATTTCCTTGTACTTCCTTATGTTTATGAGCTTTTAAGTTCCTATTCTATAAGCAAACTGCATGATTGTTGATGGTGGGCTTTTATCTGTTATCTTATTCCTAAGTCTGTTCTGTTACATTCCATTATTTTATTTTTGTTTACCCTGTTACGCAATTCCTGTTCAAACGGGACCTAACACAGAAGGACCATGATCTATCACTGACATTCTCAATGCCAGGAAAACACCAACGGCAAAAACAGTGAATGCTACTCATATCCCAAATAGGTGCAAGATGGTATTTTCAAATCACAAATAAGAGGGTATGGTTACCCTCTCCGATCAATATTTATATTTAATGAAGAACAGCTATTTAATACTTCACTTTTTTTTCAGTGAAAGAAAGCAAGCGACAGAGAAGACAAAAATTATGGATAAGTAGTTTACTGTCTCAGCAAAATATGCTAATTATGATTCTTGGCCTGGTAACTTGGACAGTGAATACTAATGAATCTGGAATCCTTATTTGCAGATTCCAGCTTAATCAATTTTTTTCTAAAGATAAATAAAATTGGAAGTACTATTTCTAAACCTATGAGCAAACTGTCACCATGGGAGAAATCTCCTGGGAAGCTTTTTCATATGATTTGATATGCAATTGTGAAAAGATGCGCAAAGATTTTTCCAGTTATTCTTTACACTGAAGCTTGAGTATATCTGTGACTTAAAAGTCTGTTATATTTTAAGGTAAGCTCTTCAGATTGTTGAGGGTGTTTTTTGGTGGGGTTTGGGGGGTTTGTTTACTTGTTTTTTTGTTTGTTTTCATTAGGGCTTTTCTTTTGTGGGGTGGGGTGGATGTTTATAATGTGATAAATAGTGTATACAAATTATTTTGCTAGCCTAGATGATAATTGAAGAAATCCATTCCCCTGTGGCAAACGTGTCAACTTCAGATTTATCATCTAGCAGCATTTTAGAAAGTGGGTTTTGGTATTCAAATGTCTGATATATGAACATTTGTGCATCTACTTCTAAGACTTAGAAGTCATATTCCACTGTAACTTATGATTGCCATAAGGAAACTATTTGTCCGAAGTCAGAACAAGCATTCTAGAAAAACATGAACTGGCTGAAAACTAATTCAGCAGCTGCAATGAACTGACTAGACAATACGAATTCTTATATTTCCAGAGCACTTTTGAAACACTAAGATCAGGGAAAAATGATGGTAGACCTGAGAAATTTAAAGTAAACATGACTTATGAAAATCAATAGATTCATATCTTTATTGAAACCAGTACTTTCTAATCTAAAAAGAGAAAAAAAAAGTGTGAGAATCTAAGAACTTTCATTTGAATTCGTGGTTTCATTTTGATAATCATCTTTAAACATCAGAATTTGGCCCTCTAAACATAACTCAAGGCAGCACATAGGGTACTTTCTGATATAATTTAAACCTGCTAGAAACAACTGACAATTTTACAGCTTGGGAAAAACCAGACAGCGACAATGGAAGTTACTGAGACATTGTTTCTATTAGGCATAAAAATGCACTAAGGAAATTGCATGTAATTGAGAAAATTTGATTTAAACTCAGAAACTACACTTGCTTTGAAGGAGGATTTAGAGTCTTTTTCTCACTTTCTGTATGGATGGGCAGAAACGGCAAAGTGCAGACCTTCCAGCAGCTTATTATTTTACGCTATATAGAAACAATTCAGCCAACAAGTCCTTCAGAAAGCTGAAGACTGCCAAAATGGGAATCTGGGAAATACCTCAGCACTTAATAGCAGAGTTAGTGTAAGGCCGTGTAATAAATTTAAAATTAGCTGTAAATGAAGTTAAACACATCTGAATCACTTGTTAGCAGTTTGACATAAGTTTCCTTCCCTTTCTAATAAGCTCTTACCAATTAATGTTTATTCTTTTACTTCTTGTTATCAATCACTTGTCACAATCGCAAGCTCCAACAGAAATTTATCATTCAACGCTACCTAAAAGCACTTTAATGGGGAGTGCAAGCAATCCACATTTCTCTGGCCCATTTTTACAGTACAGGCCTGCTATGCTCTGTCTAGGGCACAAAGGGTGCTTGTCTGGACGCATCTGGAGAAATAGAACATTAATGTTTACTGAGTGTAATTACCAGTTGTGCATAGTTCAACAGAACTCATTTTCCCTTGACTTTCAAAGTAGGTATCACATCACCAGCACAAATGGTTGTTAGCTAATTATTCAAAAGAACGTGCTGTAAAAGCAGCTGCCTTTCTTGGGCAGCACAGTGTGCGGCTTTATAACCCATTCTCTCCGATACAGGTACCATTACCCTATTTGGGTTTAAGTCTGCAGTGGGTTTGGACACTGACTTTAGAACATGATAATAAACACCTGTCACTCTCCAGGCATGTTATCACAATTTCTAAAATCAGGTACTGGGTATAACAAACAATACTTCTGTGACTTTGGGGATGCATGGATTAATTCTATCCTTTCACAAAAAGCAAGGCCAAATTGTGTGGAAATAACATACAAGGACTCTAAAGAGTGTAGCAGATATGACAAGTTGTAAGAGAAAGACTTTTCTAATAACATGAGAGATGAACAGAACATTAAGAAAAAAAAATCAGTGCATTCCTTTGATTTAAAAAAAAAAAAAACCACAAACAAGAAGAGTTTCATTTCATTGCCATTGTAGAGATTCACTGCTATAGCACCAAGCCTGCTCCTCATATGCTCCCCATATATATGCACAAAACTTACGCCAGAGAAATGAACCATTACTTCTTGACTTTTGGCTTCACCCCAAATTGCCTTCATTTGGCCCTGTTTGCTTACAGTAAGACTAGCAAGTAGTCCATCTGCACGCACAGATACCACAAAACATTTAACATAGCCAAAAAATCACTTAGAATCAATTAGCATACTTTCTATGGGAAAAAACAAATAATTTTTCAAATAGTAAAATTTTCTCAACATTCAGATGATTTAGCTTATTTTGTTTTCAACAAATGATTAGATAAGATTTTTTCCTAAATCCTTCTTCCACCCATCACGACTTCAATAAAATTCAAAGTTGTGAGGATATTTTCTAGAAATATCTAGTAGAACTGTGTTAATATAGGTGCAGATAATATTAGACTTTATTGGCAAGCTACCAGGAAAAAAAAATTATAGCCAGACCATTGTTATCTCGACTACTGTGTATATAGCTGGTCTAAAGTCAAATAACCTTCACATATGTCCTCTTCATCAATCTGAAACACTACATTATTCTGTGTAACAACATCTGCTTGATTTAGACCTGGCCTGGACCTCTGAGCTCAGGTTGACAGGGAAAACCTATTCCCATCACCTCAAAACCGTATTCATAACTCAGAATACTGTCAAGTCCTCCTGTCAGATCTAATCCTTCAGTGGATTTCAGAAATACAAGAATTTTAAAAATGAATCTCTTCTTAGGGAAGAACATGCTCCATGTGCATGTTCTATATTGGAGACCTACCCACTGCCTCCTGATTTTCTTCTGCTTCTGTGCTGCATGCTGTGTGAATGTTTCCCTGTGTTTATTTTTCAAGTGGCTTCTTAGAGCAGAGTAGATATTC